>JAQFVV010015413.1:0-15580 GCA_028023455.1 Epiperipatus broadwayi
TTCAGTAATTGTTGATGACTATGACACAATATTTTTGTAAAAGACATTATTAAATGAAAAACTATGTCATTATGGGGAGTTTGTCATTGAAGATATTTTATTTTTTAAACAACAGCTCTTACAAAGTATATGAAGTACATTACAAAAACCAGAAATTATCATAGAAAAGCCATTAGAGATTAAAAAAGAAAACTGTTTTTGTGAAAACAGTAAATGAAAGATTTTAAGAACAATTAATAATTTATTAACTTTTGAAATTTCTTTGATGATAACTAATTCTAAATATATAATTTATTAATAACATAAAATTCTAATACCTAATATTTCACTCTTTTAATTTTTTGAATAGATATTGTGAAGTCAATAATCAATGTTTGGCTTTGTTATCGGTAAGACCTTTAGTTAGATACTTATTTTCACAATTTTAAAATATTAATTTTTTTAAGTTTTAGAATTTTAATTATTAGAATGCTTAAATATTTATAATATAACCTATAAATAAATGTTGTAATATATGTAAAAAAAATCTAATTGCACAAAAAAATAAACGAAAGTGTGAATGTGATTTACAGTATATTGGAGAGTCTAGATATGCATTAGAAAAAAAGAATAAAAGAACATATGCATTTATATAAAATAATTCAAAAGATAAAATATTAAGAAAAAGATAAAAATAGACCTTCAGCATCTGTTATATTTGATCATAATAAAACTTGTAAATATGGGTTTAAATTTGATTGTAAAAATATAAAAATTATACAAATTGAATGCTGCCACAAAAATAAAAGAAGCTATTTTAATTTTGAAAAATCATCAAGTATTAATTAATTATCAATATTAAAATAACAGAATTATGGGAGAACTGAATAGAATTATGGGAGTTATAAAATAATATCTTGTTTTGATTATTCAATGTTTATATCATTATATAGACTAAAAGGAATATAGCCAAAAGTATTTCTAACAGAATACGTCTTGAATTATATGAATATTACTATATTTGGTATATATCAAATTGAATTTTACAATAGTTTGAAGAAATACAGGTATTAAAATTAATATTTTAATATATATTGTAACCCCTCACACCTATCACCAACACTAACAATTACCCGGGGGCGCCAATTCTATGGATCATAGAATAAATTATCAATCTAACTTTATCCTAAATTTACTCATGAGGCTCTTAATTAAAGTTTCACTTAAAACTAACTCAGTTGAGAGATACAGAGGTGTATGAGGTGTACAATGTACATTAGATGTGGAAGAAAATATTATAATTAATAGGAATAAAACATCTATCAAGTTCTATGCTAAATAAAATTAAATTGGTAAATATCTACCAGCTAAAATTAATTAATTATAATCTATATTTCATCTCCTCTCATCATCCATATGCACTGAACAACCTCTACCATATTATACAATTAAACTAATGACTAAAATAAAAAAATAATATTTCAGAAACTGTAATGTATAACTAACTGGATCTGAACTCAAACTAAACCTATCATTACTAAATTTTTAATTAAACACTAATCTAATCTAATTAACTGAATTTATTATCTAATCTGAATTAAAATTGAAGATCTCAGGGAATTAACTTATGGTATGGCTTGATCTAACACTTCTATATCTCAATATTATTACTGAACACTATGAAAATAATATTACAAACCAAACAATACCCTAATTAAATACTTGCAGTTAGATAATGAAAGAAATCGGGCACATTTTGATTTCAATTCATCATCTAAACAATTATTAAATAACATAACCCTTTTAAAACGATCTAATTGGCATCTCATATAGTGTTTGAATCAAGGAAATCAATATCATCATATCTAAAGATTTATCATAATTAAATAAAAATGCAATTATATCACATTAAATAAAATAAATGTGTAAGCATGTGTGGAAGTATGGAACACGAATGAATGCTAGAGAAGAAACTCTAAATACAAATTTAAATAACAAAATATTTATTGATCAAATAGAAAAATAGTTAAACAAACATTTACTTTTTCTTTCATTGGTATGAACACAATTCAAAGGGATTTAGTATCATTAGTTACAGTTTACACAAGGATAAATAATACAACATAATCTCTTAACCTTTTACATCTACTACATTTCATTTATCAGAGCATTCTGATAGATTGGTAAAACATTTTTATTTTTAACATTAAATGAGCTAAATAAATCCATATCATTTACTATAAAAGAAATGGCTTTTAGATATCAGTGATTTCTGATAGACTTATACAAAAATGAAGGAATATGACCTTACCCTTCTAGTAACTGATTATCAAATTATCTTATATTCAGCATTTTGCTTGATAACATTCATTTACCAATTAAAATTTATGACAACAACATGGATTAATATTCCAATTACACTGAATAACATAAGATTTTGCATTTTACTTTAAAGGTATTTTAACTAAAATTAAAATAAGGGATTGAAAACTAGAAATAATATTGGATTATCTTACCAAAGAAAATGAAGAATGTATTAATTAAAATGTATTTTTCTTTGTAATTTGAAGCAAAGCATTCTCATTGAATAACTAGGTTCTGTTTGCCAAAATAAAATAATCACGTATTCATTAACTATGTCTTATCTTTTTTTGCTTTATTACTTATCTCAAATTTTATGATTAAATGATAAAATAAATGAGATGAAGCCTAAATGATCTAACAAAATGCCTTTAAAATGATGCTATACATTAATAATGATTTTTTTATATTCATTAATAATTTGTACATGAACTGTATTATGCTGTGTGTTAAGGAAGATAAATAATTAATGTTAATCACTCTCATCGGTTTGCTTATGATATTTCAATATAATCATAATATAGATGAAGGCAAAGACCAATCAATCTTTATTTATTAACTACAATACAGCTGTTTTATAAGACACTATACTCTCCTTTTATTCTTCTTTTTTATCCATAAACTATCACACACTTGGCTATATCATGATCTGGAAAACATCCAATATACACATGGGATAAAGATTTCTATAATTCAAATCAGATAACATATAACAATAACTCCCAAGTCTGTTTTTAGGCCCAAATAACTGGTGGAATAACTCATCATCAATGTGAAAATCAGAGGAAGATAACATATCTAGCTTCTCATACACATTTAATTCATCATATCAAATATAAAGAAGGACTCAATCCACTTCCACAAACACTACAATACATGGATAAGAAAAGGATTACTCAATCCCATACACTAGACTACTGGGCAAACTACCCATATTAAATATTCAAATAACAAAGACACTTACTCAATCCCATAAAATATACTATAAAACATTGTGAACTTTATAGCATCTAGCCTAAAAATACTTTTCATTCAGGCATAACAAAGAAATAATAATTCCCTCACTTCAAATAACTTTCTCAATCCTTCAAAATGATTGATCATCCCTTTTCCCTCCATCCGATTGATTTGAAATCATTTTTACTTGCAATCACATATACCTTAGTAAATAAGTTTAATAATGGACACACACACGTATAAGCATAATGATACACAGACCATTTAAAATCGCAGTAACCAAAGAATTACTATTAAAATATTATTTATTACTTCTAGGATTAACAAAGAATAAATGTCATATCTGACAATATTCAGGATTGGTACTGTTATAAGAACAATTGGAAATCGCAGTAATAATTACTGTAGACAAAGCAAGACAAAATAATTTTTTTAAATGCATTGATATTGGCACAAATCTATAGTAAAATTGAACCTAGATGTTAATAAAAATTGTATATTATAGTTGAAATAATTATTGAAAATAATGGTTTTCTAATTTATATAAAAAAAAATATATGCGGTAATGTTGAATATGATGAAGCTCTTTAAAAATAATGGTTTACCCCTTTTAAACTATAAATGGATTCTTCCATCTGTTTTATAACACACGTACCAAATCTATCTTAAAAATAATAACAATAATATAAAAATTACCAGCATAATGTATTCTTTCATTATGCTATTTGTGAGACGTTCTGGTAGGACAAAATATAATAATACAAAATAAAACATATTTTAACTAATACTAACTATCTAAACAATACTAAATAAAATAAAGTTCTCTTCTCTTTTCTTCCTTTCAAATGAAATGAAAAGTTTATAAATAGTTTTGCCATGACTCTTCCTTGTCTATGTCTCCAAATGAATAATAAGGATCCTAAACGATAAACACACAAGGATAAATATTGATACAAAATGACACATTTCCTGCAGGAACATGAAGCAATGGTATTTTCAGTTCAGAATAACAGATTCAATGTTCTATCTATTAGCTATGAATTGCTATTGACGTTGTAAATAATGCATCTCCTTAATTAAACAATATATTTCATAACGCAAATAAAATAGAAGTTTGTACTTCATTCCTAGGATATCTTTAAAATTTGATTTCACAATCATAAAGCCATTCAAAAATATACGTAGTTATTCAATTAATAATATTTATAGAAAGGAATTAAGTAGTAATATTAATACAGCAATGTCACACAACTTTCCATTTAAAATTCATTCCTCTTATTAATCTGGAAGAAGTAATTATTAAAGTACATTCAATGACATACTTTATCTGGTATATTTTCTTTTCCAAGAGGTAAAAATAGAAATAATACATATGACAATAAAATTATATAATCCTTGTGTATATTTTAAATTTTGAGTTTTCTTTTATACTTAGCATGGAAACTTATTTAATAAAGTTCTGGAAATGTTCAATAAAAGTTCACACCTTTTCTACATATAAATGACACACGTTGCAGTTATTCCATTCATAATATGATCAAAACTTAAGAAATTAATTGTTAGAAAATAAACAAACATTCTTCTATTCTTTCCTGTTAAGTTTAAATTTAAATAAAATAATTTTACAATCCTATCATGCATTCCCATTTTCTTAAATAATAATAATTTATCTTGCATAATATAATATAACACTTACATGTACTTTACCATAATGGTGGGGAAAATTTAAACAATCAGCTGGAGAGCAAAATTGACGTATCTTTTAGTGGTTTTAGGTACACATTTTCGTAAACAAATACTATATTTTAAATTTTCAACTCGAACTTTGGAAGAGGAAAAACAATTGCACTATTAAACTCTGTTAAACAAAACTTAACTGTAGTCGTCCTTAGTTAGTTATAATTGCCCTCTAAAAGTAATAATAATAATTGCCCTTTTATAGATTTTTTTTAATAATAATTACATCATATTTCTCTCTTCCAATCGTTTACGATATTTGACATTACCACGAAAAGACTGCCAGCGTCTACTCCTCCCGCTGCAAACTTACTTAATTTATGCAAAAACTTGTGAAAGTAAAAAAAAAAAAATAGAGAGATAATTCGTCTTTTAAATAGATAAAAAAAAAATTATTGAACTAATAATTAAATATTTTTAAAGCAGTAGAATAAAACTGATGATAATTGTTTTAATAAATAAAATATTTTACAGTATTTGTCATTAAATAATCCACCAGTTCATAATCCATTGATTTATTTAAAATGTAATTAAGCTAGTTTTTTAATACTGTTATTTATAAAATTAAATATTTGAATGTGATGTGGGATATTTAATGATTTAATGAAACATATGAATGAAAAATGAAGTTGGATAATGCATGAATATTCAGTAGTAATATGCTATAGGTATTACACTGATATGACTGAAATGACAATGTGAATGATGATGAGTGAAACATATTTTACTGTTCATGCTATAAATTAAAATGTATAAAACAAATGAACTAGAAAATCATTCTAACAAATCTGAATACTGCTTTATGAACAAATAAAACAAGTAAGCATCAACTTAAACTGTACTGATTATGCATATAATAAACTACTCCCCCTATTCTATCATTGATTATACCCTAAAATAAGATACTAAACATTTAAGAAATCTTTTAATTACACCTACACTTACTTTTAATTACAGTTTTAAGTCAAGATATTTTTTTTTTTAAATTTCACGTTATTTCTTTTTTTTAAGAGGATAATATCAGATGTTACTGATATACTACCACACAACTATAATGAATATTTCTGGTGCCAAACCAGAAGGTCACAATATATATACTATTTAAATATAAGCATATTGTCTATACTGAACTTAATGTTATTAGAAGGGATTTAAACTCATACTTTCAATCTCTCTACCTCATATAGCTGATACACATGGCCACATACATGTGAAAAAGATAAATGATCACCAATATATGTATTTCATGCTGAACTAGCACTCATCGGTTGGTCCAGATCATTTCACCCACACTTATATAATCAGTGCTCAGTTTATGCTAAAATAGCAAATCATAAAACTTTAATGAATATTATTTTTATATAAATCAAAACTATTTTTATTCATATTTATTTTCTATCACACCATTTCCCCCCTTTAGCCAACTATTAATTCTTTGTTTCTGCATCTCTAATTATATACCTGTAATTCACTTTTTAAACATTATTAGAGTACTGCATTCCACCATGCTCTTTAGTGTAACAAATGATGTGGATAGTGAAGTTATCTATCGTACTCCCTATACATTACTTTCATTTGAGATGCAGAAAATATTTACCCGACTTTTATCATTTTGTAGAGTAGTAAACACTGCACTGCAGTGAATTATATGTTTAATAATTATCAGAGTAGGTTAGACAGTGTCTACTGCTATGACTGATAATATGATTTAGTGATACCTTCAAACCAGTAACAGAGGACCATGATCACCGAGGTCTTTTAATTTGAAATTTGATCATTTAGGAAAAATAAAACCTATTGCACAGAACAATTCAACTAATGGTTAAAATAAACAACCCATAAACAGTCCATTTCAATGATAAATAAAAGAACATTGTCAATTGCTTCTCAAAGAGGAACAATTAAAGAGAAGTAGTTAAACATTTGGGTTTTCAATTGATAGTTAAGGGGAGTTTGGATGGATTTTCCAATATTATTTCATCCCCTACCTTAAAGAACATAGGCATCAATTTATTGACCAGTATTTTTGGATTGTTGTCCAAATTAATTATGCATTGTCAATCTAAATAAATCTAAATCTTTATTTTAAAAAATCATGTTTAACTTGGCTCAGATTCAAACCCAGGTCATAGGTTGATAGAAAAATGTTCTGCCATTGCAACAATAACATTCTTCAGAATCTTTTGTTAAATTGAATTCATAATACTATTTTCCAAATATATCTTTTTCTGTTAGTAGTAATCACAACAATTATTTCATATTAGTATTAAAGAGTTATTAATATTCGATAAAAAAGGCTTAAACATAAAAAAGGTATATTTCTGTCTTAATTCAACAGGATGAGATGTCATTAAATGGGAATTTTTTTATTAAAAATAAGTATAATATCAGGTAGAAAAAGTCTAGATAAAGTGAAAGATTTGTTTGTCAAATATGGTATTTTATTCCATAAATCAACTTTATCTATTTAGAAGAACTCTAGAAATGTGCATTGATTGTGTCTCAGGATCTATGCCAAAATTTGTCACTTCTAATATAGTCATGTGTTTCTTTCACAATCCAAAATTGAATATATGTGATGTGATGCATTACACTATGGTTTCTCCTTTATTGAAGTAAGGAATATCTCAGCTACTATATCCAGAGAAACCTGTTAGCCATCTTATCTTCCCTTTCCATTCCCCACCCTAAGTTTTTCCCATGTTCTTCTTCTTTATCCTGCTCTATTCCATTTCCACAATCATCTTTGTTCACTCTATAGTCTTTTATCTAGATCCTCTTTTATCTTTTTCCAAACCCAGCATAAAAAACAAGAACCCACTTTCTGTATACTCACTTTGTTCATATTTATTTTCATTATTTGTACTCTTTCTGTTTGTAAGTATTTACATTCAATTAACAGATGCCTAATATTTTCCATGCCTTTCTCACATAACATGCAGATTAAATCATCCACATTTCTCCATTTATGTGTATATTCACCTGTTTGAGCCTTAAGCAGTAAACTACTTTCCTTGCTATTTTCATAAATTAACCCACACAATATTTTGATTATTTCTATAAATATTTAAGCTCTCTTTACTCTCTATATTAGTTCTCCATCTCTCCAACTCCCTGTTTATTATAAATGCATATATTCTTCTATCACATTCTTTGCCACTATAACACTCAACAATTCTCCCCAACACAATTAACCCACCTTTTGTACAAGTATACTGACGTAAACTCTTTATCCAAATCTTCTACATACTGTACTACCTTTCTAACCCATCTTGTTGCCTGTCCTTTGCTCATATCCCAATTAAATAATATTTTGTCTATTCTCTTATTATCCATAAATTGCAATCTGAATATTTTCATTTTGCTTTTTGCATCTTTCTTATAAAACTTGATAATCCTATTTCTCCTGGAATTATGTCCTTTGCCTTCCACAAATTTCCATGTAATGCATGTCTTTCTACTTCCCTTTGCACTTTTTCTAAGTAATCTAACACCCTTTAATAACACATAACACATCATTACTATATTTTAATCTTGTTACTGCTACTCCCTTCCATGCAATTCTTGATAAATCATATTTATTGTATGAAAACACTGTTATTTTTTTTTATCAGTCCCTTTTTTTTTCTTTGCTTCATTTATCTTTTTTTTTAACCATTCAACTAAACAATTTCTCTGATTATTTGAAAATTCCAGAATAGTCATACCTATTCACATTTAACTTTATGTCTCCCAATAAAAAAAAAGTCTTTCTTTTCCCAGAATTTATCATCATTACATTTGATTTTTTTTTTACTAAATTTAATCCCCAGATCTTTATCCACCCTTGCACATGTCTTCAGTTTAACTTCCATATCTTCTCTACTTTCTGTGCACAAGAAAAGACCTAATAATTTACTCTTTTGCTATCTATTAATGGTATCTCTACCCATCTTTCTACTCTATCTATTGCTAACTCCAATTCTTTCAAATATAACAAAAACAACATAGATGACATAGGGCATTCTTGCCTTAATCCCATCCCACTTTTAACTCTGATTCTATATTTTCCTAATTGATACATAGTAATGTGATGTGATGTATTGTGGCTTTTTCTTAAACAGTCAAGAGTAACAAACTCTTTATACAGTAGCACCAACTAGTGCAAGCCATAGTAATCAATGGACTCAAGAAGATCTGTGCATAAAATCCCCATCTAGTGTCCACTCATCCAATATCCACAGTCTAGTTTCTACCTTGTGGCTTTAATCAGTGAGAAACCTTGGATATGACAGCTTATGATTGACTAAATAGGAAAAAAGTGGCAATTGGGGGATTGCATAGATCCTAAGATCTAGGAGCAATGCTCTCAAATCTAAGATTTCTCATTCATAAAAGCCACAACCTAGAAACTAGTCTAGAAATGTTGGATGAGTTTGCACTAAATAGAGATTTTATGCACAAACCTTCTTGCATCCATTGATTACTATGGTTCACACTTAGGTGGCACTATTATATGGAAACTTTGCTAAGCATAGGAAATGGTAATCATGTGATATTTTGCTAGTTTTATCACAATTGAATATACAAGGTTTGTGTAAATCTCATAATAAATGACAGAGAATATATTTTAGCTGCTATTTATTCAACAAATCAGGATGTTATTTGGGATTGACTTTAAACATCATGGCATATCTCTCACATTATGCAAATTGAATGTATCACATTTGCATAAAACTCATAATCATACAAAACTTGTATTGTTCAAGTTAATATGAAAAGATAAATATAATAAGACTCAAGAGAGCACTGAGCTAGCTTTTGGCAGGCTGCTTCCAGAATCATAGTGCTAAAATTAACTGTGTTCTTAAAATGTGTATATATAGTGGCAAAGATTAACATGCAAATGAAGTGCAGTATGTAAATTAAATGTTCCATTTTTTGAATAATGGTTTGCAGGAATCTTTTCTATTAATGGAATGAGGATCCCTAGCAATAGTTCATGCTTCTTTGTATTTCCTTTTCCTATCCTCACTCTCTGCATATATTCCTTTTCATATTAACTTGAACAGTACAAGTTTTGGATGATTACATGTTTTGTGAAAAAAGTGTATAATTTTTGAGATTTACATAAATCTTATAATCAATGAGGAGAATATATCTTAGCTATTATAAATTCAATGTAACAGCATCTCAATCAGGAATGACCCCCATCACGATTACTTATTTTTAGTTTAATTTTAACAGACCCTGATGCTATATTATTATTAGTTTATTTTTTGTTGTTATTAACTCAGTTGAGACTATTACTTATTTGGAATATTATCTCTGTAAATACAGGTAGCTATTTTTTTGTAGGGTTTATTGGTTTCCACATACAATTCTTATTGTCAAGAAAAGTGTAACATTGTAGATTTTAATTAAATAATCATTTATTATTTTCAAATAAAATAAATATTTAAAGATTATACCTTGAGAACAATATCTTTGAAATTTGTGTGAATTTAGTTTCAACTAAATATTCACCTCAATATAACAAAACAGACTTTTACTAATTAGCTCACTACAGTGCAAAGGCCTTTTCAACAGCACATACCTAATACAGGAACAAATGATGGAAGATACAATAATTAATTGGTCTTCTCAAAGCCAGGGATAATGTTTCCAAATAGTTTTTCTTTTTGTTTTACCTTTAATATAAGAATATCTAGATACTCACTTAATGTTCAATGCTGTAATGTTATTTGGATGCTCATACACCAATTACTTAAGACAAAAATTCCAAGGAAAAGAACTTTACTCAGCCCAGGTTTGAACCCAAACAAACATTAGGCATGGCAAGTGAATATGCTACTCTGCATCTTTTCACAAATTAGAAAGCAAGTAAAAGAATAAAAGAAATTTGTCATACAGAACATTAGTGAAGCTCACATGATCATATCCATTTAAATAAACACAGTGTATTTGTATCTGCACTAATAAAATATTACTATGGGCTGACCATAAATTGAATAGAAAAATTATGAAAATAAAAAGAAACAACAGTACTCTCTCACATCAATCATCATTATTTCTGACAGATTGAAATTATGCAATCAGCGAGTGCTTAATGCTCCTGTTGACAAACCATTAATATTTGAAAACAGTGATATAATTTAATAATTGTGAATATTTTTATATTCACCTTAAATTCAAGCAAATATCTGTATATATAATTATATGAAAACAAAGTATGGATGAATGCTAAGATGCAATGATAATAAATTGAAACACTGATATGATCTTATACATTGTTAAAAAACTGTCCATTTTCTCTACAGGGTACATGTATTTTGGCACAACTCTCTCATCAGCTGACTATACTGCCATCATAGTAGATAGCTGATGAGAGAGTTTGTCCTAAAATAAATATATGCACAATTTTTTCCCCAGCTGCCTAAATTGCTATCATACAAGAGATCTGATTGGGTAATTTGTTCTAAAATATATGTATTGTTGAGACTGATTGGTCAGTTTTTACATGGCATAGTGATTGATTAGCAAATGTTTTAAGCATTGTGATTAGATCTTGCTCTCAAAACAGTAAATGGCGCATAAATGCTTATGATGTACTTTCAAATACGAATTACTACTAAATAATATGTATCAGAAGATTGGCATAATAACCAATTACTTCCAATGGTAATCAAATGGTATTAATGGGTTAGCGCCCTCTATGGTTTATTACAGCATAGAGTGGCAAATGCCAGAGCTTACGGTTTATCGATTCGTTGATCGCAGCTCTCTTCTCTCATCCGCTATTTTAACTGTCTTCAGACATAAAACTTAATGTGCATTCGTAGATATAAATATATAAATTTTTACTTACACAAAAATAATTTATCAATATTTTCTTTTTCTTCTTTTTTAATAGAAAAAAAATGTCAACACTGAAATTGAATAGCATTTAAGCATTTAACGAAACGGTTATCCAATTTATTTGGTGCAAAAATTTTATGACTTCAGAACAACTTCAACATATAGTTTACTGATCAAATATCAAAACAATTTATTGTTCATTTAAAAAAAATTTTTTTTTCTTAAAAACTTTTTGCAAAGATATCTTATTAAGCATATATAATTAACCATCTTTTAAAAAGAAAAAGAAAACTTTATTATATGCAATATACGTTTTGTTGAAGATAGCTCTATAATAAAAGCCTTACGGTGTGATTGCTAACGCATTTTTCTCATATATCTATAAATTAGAGTTTGGTTTTGGCTATATAAACTTTGGAAATGGTTAGCAGTCCAAGTACTCCCCAACGCATAGTTAACCCAGCTAATCACCATGAATCGATTAGTAAATGGTTACAATTTATTAGTAGCTAAAATGTAATGGTTCCACCTGTGGTGACCCGTGAAATTTTTAAGCAGGAATGCTTTATTACAATATTGCTACCAAAAGAAAAGACAAAACAGACCCCAAGCACACCAGCAATAGTTTCATGTATTGAAGAGGTAAGAACAAATGAATCTTAAGGAAATTTTCTGAAACTCACCAAATATGATGTTTCTGATACTTCAATAATCAGCTAATTGTATTTGAATAGAATTTCAAGAACTGCTTAAAATAATTGTTTCAAAAATGATTTAATTATTTATATTTATTTAATAAATTGGATAAAGTATAGAATAATTATTTTATTATTGATAATTTAAACCACAAATTTAACTAATTAAATTTCATATTTTTTCTGGAGGTGCTGATGATGTATTGCAGCACTTATGGACCAGTAAGTGCTCTATGCAATTTTGAATACCAGGATAAAAATCCCAAAATCTCTGCTGATATAACCAAATGATAAAACATATCAGATAATATCACCAAAAGTAATAAGAAAGTGTTTCAGGTATTTTGTTTAGTCCATATAAAATATTGCATTTTTCATCAACAAATAAAAATAAAAATTTCAGAAAAATAGTGTAATTGAAAAAAAAATCAAAATTTTAAAAACAATATTTAGCAAATATTAGTAATTAGCAAATGACAAAAAAAAAATTCAAAAGGCCAAAAAAATAAAACAAATTACTATGGAAATCAAATATAAGAAACAATATTTAGGAAATATTAGTAATTAGGAAAAAGCCCCCAAAATTAGCATAATCACATGATGAAACAAAAAATTAAATAACTAAGTAAGGAAATATTAAAAATATTAGTAGTTAGGAAATGACTAAAAACTTAGCACAATCATATAACCAAAAATAAATCAAATTACTAGCATTATAAAAAACAATACTAAAGTATTTTTCTTTTGAAATATTGTATGCAAATGTGGCAGTCAGAACAAATTGCATAAATTAATATAAGCAATTACTGATAAATGAAAGTATTTAAATATTAGAATTAACAAAAAAAAAAACAATACATCCCCATTATTGAAAGTAGCAAATATTAAAATCAAAATACTGTGGATATAAAAAATAAAAAAATTCAAACAACTTTTATAGTTTAGGTTTAGCATAGTACTTTAATTTCATAATTAACACACACCATATTATAAATATCAAA
The DNA here is from genome assembly GCA_028023455.1 of Epiperipatus broadwayi. Classification (NCBI taxonomy): domain Eukaryota; kingdom Metazoa; phylum Onychophora; class Udeonychophora; order Euonychophora; family Peripatidae; genus Epiperipatus; species Epiperipatus broadwayi. Next base: position 13,568 of record JAQFVV010015413.1, read on the forward strand.
TATTCAATTACCAGAGATATAGTAAAATCTCAAGATATGGGTGCAGAATACAGATAACTAATAAATTCAATTATGAGAAAACTGTGCTAAAATGAAAATATAATTTTACAAATAATAAGCATCACATTTTAAATATCATAAAGATTCAATTTTAGAAAAACTTTACCAACAAATATAACTGCATATAATAAATATTAAAATTAATAAGTAAAATGATAAAACCATATGATACACTGTTAAAAAATAAAAAGATACTAAACCAACATGAAGATTAAAATAGATTTTATATTATCTCAGTAGCATGCAAGGTAGTGTCCTATTTCACATGGTAGATGGATGAAAAATTACTGGGGTTATCATGTCATCTCAAAGAAGTGACATTTGATCTCTTATTATTTAGAACAGTACAAAAATATCCATCTAAAAAATTAATGTTTATAATTGAACATTTGGTGATGAGTGAAATCTTTACAATAATTACATGGTAAACATTTTATGTTGATTATTTTTGATCAGCATATTACCAATAAATATCTGAATAGGAAGAGAGACTTAGAAAGATTGTTTTCAAGCTTATCCTTATTACATCAGGCATCTCAAAGATTTGACACTTAAATATAAAATGGGGGAAATAACAATGCTTTGTCCATCAAACAAAATTAAAGCAGGAGTTTTTTAATTTTTTTTTTTTTTTAAATCTATAAATGTTATTTGTTAATTGAATTTTTTAAAATTTTTATGTCGTTGTTGTGTTTGTTAATAGTAATAAACACCTTTTAATGGCTTTTGAAAATTTGCTTTTATTTAATTTAATATTTGCTAATAGTTTTTTTTTTTTAATTTTTGATGAGATAGCAAAATAGATGTGATGTTGTTTTCTGATCATCTATTATTTAACTATTTATCTACATACCTATCTATTTATCTGTCTTTCTATTTACCTGTCTGTTTTTCTGTTTATCTATATACAAACATCTACCTATAAATAAATAAATAAACAGAGGCCAGCATGAAGGTTATTTTGCCATCAGGTCAAAAATAAAAATAGCAAACATTAAAATAACAAAATTAAATTTCCAAAAAAAACATTTATAGATGTTTGCTATTAGTTATAAACGAAATGATGATATTAATTTTTTTTTTTAAAAACCCAATTAACAAGTAAATAAAAAAACATTTATAGAGTTAAAAAAAAATCTCTCTTTAATTTTGTTGATGGACAAAACATTATTTTTTCGCTGCTTTACATTAAGATGTCAAACGTTTGAAATACCTGATGTGATGAGGACAATTCTGAAAACAATATTTATATTGTCCCCATCCTCTCTGCTCATGTATTTACTGGTAATATTTATTTTATATACTGATTAAAAGTAATAAATAAAAAGATTTTCCTATGTAATTATTGTAGGGATTTTCCTCATGTAAACATTTGTATTAATTTAAGATTATAAACATTTTAACAAGTTTATTTTAATTTTTTAATGAGGCATTGTTTTTTTTTTTTTGCCTTTCTACAGTATGAGATCACAGATTATCCCCTTGAAGTGAGAAGGTAACCCTAGTATTTTTTCTATCTATCATACGAAAGAAGGCACTCACTTGCATGCCATTGAGGCAATATAAAACTTATTTAAACTTCCATGTTGGTTTGGTACTTTTTAATTTTTGAATTGTGGATATGGTTTTATAGTTTTATTTAATAATTTTAATATTTATTAGTAATATTTCTCTTCTAAATGAATATTTGATATCTTGTAAAATGTGATACTTGTTAATTTGTAAAATTAAAATACATTCATGTCAGCCCTTTTTTTTGTAAATTGAATTCATTAGTTATACACTTTTTTCTATATTCTTCCATTATATCTTAAGATTTTAATATGACTCTCATAATTGAAGACATTTAAAATGTGATGTTTATTGATTGTCAACTCTAAAAATTTGTTTTAAATTTTTATATTTTTGTTGAGTTTAATATCGATAGAGCAATACGTAACTAACGAAGTACAC
>JAQFVV010015414.1:0-15572 GCA_028023455.1 Epiperipatus broadwayi
AATAAAAATTATACTAATCAAAAAAAAAATCTAAATTTACTTTTTTAGCTTTTACCAAATGCCAATATATTTGCAATGTATATAAATAAACGTTACAATACCACCAGTGTCAGGAGATAAGAATAAAATAGGGGTTTACACTAATTTTATTCTTAAGTTTTCAAATTCATATTCGTTTTTTTTTTTTAGTAGCGTGCTGATATATTCTGTAGATTCATTCACAAGCGACGTTCGGCTTTAACGCCCACTTTTAGGTCTAACATGGTGGGAATGGAAAATATTTCAACATTCATCTGTGTCCTTTCCACTTTAGTGTAATAGTAACGATAAGAAGCCCAAGTTATAAGCACAAACGAGCGTTGCTCATCGTTTTGAGTCTTACAGGCTCGCGGCAACTTGGTCCAAATTGATCCACCTTCCCCTTTATTGGGATCCCTGCTAGAAATAGTCTGAGGGGCATATAAAGGTGGTCTTATGTTAATATACTGCATACTAGGATTCGGGGCTATGTTTTCCCCCTCTTCAGTAACTGCCTACCTGGTCAAATACTTGTGACTTACATCTACATCAGCCATGATCGTGTTTTTTTTTTTTTTAGACATATCAAAAAATATATACATACATTTTTTTTTTTCTGGAAGTCATATTAAAAAAATATTTTTTATATTTTAATAATCAGGGTTTAATTAGTTAGTTAGTTAGTTTTTATAATTTTTTTTAAAAAAAATACTATTTATTTTCCAGCTGTGAGTTTCTTTGGGTCATCGTTGTAACATTCTTTATCATTACAACTTGTCTCAGGTTGTAGTTGTTAAATCGAAGCCCGAGTTGGGTTGCCATTATAACGTTTTCCGTTTTGCTAAGCCTCGACACGCTAATATAAACTGCACGTGAGTTGATCAAGCTATGTCAAAAAAGAAGAAAGTTATATTTCTATTCTAAAAACATAGCTATATCTCCTGATCAACTCGACCTATTAATTATTGAGAATTGTGCTATTGACGAAATCAGCTTTTAATTTATTTAATCAGGGCACCAGAATTCCTGAGAATTTGCTGAAATCGTCATATAACATCTCACAAATAAATAAAAAAACTTTTAAACTAATCCGGTATTACATCATACCGTAACGAGAATTATTTTCTCCTTTTTGATTATTATTCCTAGGCTTGTTTAAATATATTGGCATGGTAAATTCCATTCTAAATCTTATTAAAATAATAATAAATTTAATACAAAAAAAATAATAACTATTATTAATAACGCACAATGAAAAGGTTGATAAAAGTAAAATCTCTTTTATTCTAACAAACTAAAAATATTTATAAGTTAAATTACGAATTAACTAAACAGGAAAATATACACACACTAATCCAGATAATGAATCGATTAACAAAAACAGTTAGATTAAGCAATTAAAGCAATTTAATAATGTCCCAAGATCTTGTATAAGATTCTTTATTAGAAAGTCCTTTGAATACGAAAAGAAAAGTCTATATCAGAATGGTAGTCTAAGCTTAGATAAATAATTGTTTGCAAACTTTTAAGTCACTATCAGGAAAATTTATTCTTAACTTACTGGTAAGTTCATGTAGGTTTATGGGATCCCAGATCATGAGAATTTCCATTGGTCTCTCCTGCCAGCATCTTCCATTATTGTTCCGTTCTATAGCTGGAGAAAAGGCATGGTTGTAGTGACCCTTTTATTGCAAAAAGCGGTCTTCACAAGTCCCATTTCCATGCTTGCGTGACAGCTTGGTGCAGCAAGGGGCATACCTGTGTAGAAGTATATTTCTTGCCACAGGTTATTCTCGTGGAAACTTCCAACTTTCAGAGATGTAACTAGAAGTTACAGAGAAAACCCAGATTGAAGTTGCCCTCTCCTTTTTATAAGGTGATCCAGTTTATGAAACTTTTGCGCACTCTTTTGTCTTTTAATCAGCATATAAGATAATAATCTTGTACACTCTCTCTTAAATTTAAATTACAAAGTCTTAATTTTTTTTAGCATTATTCTTCCATCTTTAATTAGCTAAAATATTTTTCTTTTAGCTTATACTTTTGGAATTCTTTTAATTTATCTGGATTAGTAATCTGCATGTCATTTATTCTTTCCAATTTTTATTTCCAATTAGATAAAAAAAATAAGAATGACAATTTTAACTTTCATTGCATGTTTTAACAAAAATTATACTAATCAAAAAAAAATCTAAATTTACTTTTTTAGCTTTTACCAAATGCCAATATATTTGCAACGTATATAAATAAACGTTACAATATATATATATATATATATATATATAAATATACAATATATATATATATATTAGTCTCTAAAACATTCACCATTATTTTGAGATAGTAAAATATAAATTCTCAGAATTATAATAATGAAATTTTACTTGACATGATGGAGCGATAAGATAAAAATCTGTTTTCTGATTTATTTAAATGCTTTTAAAGTTTTAAAACAGGGCATCTTCCAAAATCATATTGTCCTAGGGGACTATTAAGAGTTGGGAAGTATAAACAACTCTATACTTAAATTTAACTCCCTTCATCATTCAACTTGATGTAATAAATAAAATATAAGAACAAAATTAATATTTGCTGCATCAAATATTTAAAGCCAGTAAAACCTCAACATATAAAATATTAATAAAATTTAGTAAGATAAAACTGTATAAATATAAATTATATATATAATTAATTAGAGTTACATGATTTTAAAAAATGGATTAAAATATATTACCAGCCAGCTGATGGACATCTTTGTAATGCCTTCTTAGCAGACTAGTGAATGACTTCTTGATTGTAGAGATCATCATGATTGTGGGGGACAGTGGCTGAATCTTGGTACTGGGGATGGAACTTCTTCTTAGATGACCACTTCACCAGATGACCATGAAAAAGCTGATGTCCAACTACTCACACATAATTATAGGTATCATATGCATTTTATTCTTTTTTCAAAATATGTCTTCCTTTATTTATTTCTTCTCTGTTATATCAAACAATGCCCCACCTGTGGTTGCATCTCATGAATTTTCTTAATGGATTTTAGTCTAATTTTTCTAATTGCTATACCATCTTAATTTTGCTTCCACTTTTCTTTGTGCCACCATATAGGCTTCCTGGTTGTTGTTTCTGTTTCTTATTTTACACCTTAAAATATGTGTAGTCATTCAAATATACCAAATTGTAACTCTTTCTTATGATTATTACATTAGAGTAAAAAACAGGGCACTTGCCTGATCTATCTTCCCATTGTATAAAAATACAGTCCACCCCTATTGCTTAATTGATCACTTCTTTTCTTTAATAAAATATCTTCTTCTTGAACTTAGAAAGTGGCATGATTTAAATGACATTTATCTTTAAAGGTTTCTGAATTGTACACATGCATTAGTGTGTGTGAATATATAGAAATATATGACATACAGTGGGGGATAGTGCTAGCATTGAACAAACATGAAGCAAGCATATCTGCATGCAGATATGCACCACTTCATATTTTCATGCAGATATGCATCACTTTCTATCTGCACAGTTACAGTATTAAAAAATAACACAGTGGATGAGTGATCATTGAAATTTTAGCTGGCATGTTAGGGGTTGGGGGTTAGTTTATCATTGTGTTAATCTTAACTTTTGCTACCTTATTATTTTTCATATTTACTGGTTTATCTATATTCTAACTAACTATCTTGTAGGTTTCTCCATATTCTCTTAGTCCAGGTTCAACTCTATGGTCTTCGTTCTTTTACTTTGTTACTGAGTGGATTCTTCCTGGGTTATAGGGTCTGCTGTGATAACACTTCCTTTCCCATGTGTATGGTCCTCCATGTACTAGTGTTCCTCTTTGACTTCCTTTCTTAAAATAGTGTTGGTTTATCACTCTCCTTTTCTTTCTTTGTTTGAGTCTATGCATTATTTGTTTTCTCATCATCATTTGCTCACTGTTTAAATTGCCAAGCTCTTCAGTATTGGCAACTTCATTCTTGTGATGCCTTGTTTTTGCTTTCCTCTGCCTATGGTCGATTCCCATGCTATTAGTAGCATTTTAAAAACGTTTAAACCTTGATCCTCTATGTATGGTTACACTTCTGTTTGGTTTTGTTCATACTTATCCATTTCCTATGTTATTGCAGGGCTTATATCTTGATTTTTACAGTATGACTGCATTTCTTCACACTCCTTGATATTTATTATGAGCATATCTGGCATTTTGGAGTTCAAATCCTGATTCTCAGGGGATGATTGCATTTCTTCATGATTTTCCCTACATTTCTTTATGGTCTTCCCTATTTATGATGTCTATCTCAGGGTCCCCAACCCTATGCCCATGCACACCATGGTTCCTGCAGACCATTTTATGTATACCTGCCACTATCCAAGCACGATAAAAAATTATTTATCTGATACAAATAAATTTAATTTTTAAAATTTCTTATAAATTATTGTATTATATTGTAATCAAATTGTAAGCATACTATACTTTTACAGCGTAAAAATATAAACGTTAATTATATGTTAAAATTTTATTTTTGAAATAAATATTTTTTTGTACATTATGTGTATTATTAACAATATCCAGCTATAAATTTACATTGAAAAAATAAATGGTGCCCTCCACCTGGCCGGTATTATAGAATGTGCTTTTAGGTGCAAAAATGTTGGGGACCTCTGGTTTATCTGTTGTTACATGGTTTAAATTTTTTTCATCGAATATGATGGCATTTCTTTGTGATCTTCATTTGTGATAGGTATATCTGTTATTGATGGGAGAGAGTCACATCATGATCACTGATGTATGATTGTGCTTCTCTCTGATCTTCATTGTGCTTGGACATCCCCATTGTCACTGGAATTTTTGTGATGACCAGGACTAAATTTTGATCATCAACATACAGTTGTGATTTTTGCTGTCATCCCCATCAGTGATTGTTATATCTGTTAATTATGGGTTTGAATCTTGACAGCCAATATGCAGTTGCACTTCTTCTTGGTCCTACTTCTTCCTGGGTGTCACTCTTATTGGTAAATCTGTTGTCATGGGATCTGAATCTTGATTGCCAATATATGGTTGTGCCTCCCTTGTGTCTTCATCACTCTTGATCATCTCCTGTATCATTGGTATATCATTGGTTACTGCATTTAAAACTCAGTTACCAATTTGCCATTGCACTTCTTACTTTCTGAATAATATTTGATACTATATCTTTGTTTTGTCATAGTAATATTTCTGCTGTGGTCCCTAGCATGGAATGCAGGGTTGCAATTCAAGATCCTCAAAATGTATTTAATAATGACATTTGGTATTGTTGAAATGTATGCAACTGGTGTCTCTTGCTGTATCGTCAATATTTTGCAATTCCATCCCACTAGCTTTGGGCTATTATTACTTTTTGTATCTCATTACATTCATACTGGCAGAATTAAGCTCTCCAAATATTCAATCATGCATTTTCCAATATATCCACTAAGCATTGCTATTTTCAGAGGTTGGTTGACCTTTCATTCTTTTTCACTATTGGTGTATTACATTGTTGGCATTATGTCAAATTTCCTGAATTGGTCTGCTTCCCTCAGCCATTCTTCTCAGCATCATGTTCCATCCCTGCATTGTAATTATTCTGAAAAAAAATAATTCCGCCCTATCCTCACTATTTTTCTAATCTTATGTCTGCTATCACTTACGTTTATATATAATCTTTCTCCATGTGCTTGCTGGTATGACCACTTATCACCTCTATAAAAGAAAATAATAAAGATTATTTACAATAATGTGATTATTTCCATTTGTGCTCTATTTACACGCCTATGCAGTTCTAACTTGCTATCATCCTGGAACCTGAAAAATTCGAGCTCACCTGTGGCATTGATTTAAAGTTTTTCAAGTTTTAACAAAATTTTCTAAGTTTCCAGGAATTATGCTTATTGGCCCAAAACTTCTGCCCTGATGTGCTAAAGTCAGACATACATAATTACCTAATAAAAATCAAGTCTATCTACAAACTAAAATTTTTATCCTAAACAAAATCTCACCTTTCTACTTAGTTTTCTTTATTCCCCCCTCCCACCAAGCCATGTGAAGGTGGTTCACAGTATTATGTTGGTAGTGCCAATGTTGTGCAAAAAAATCCTGTAACAGTCAAGATTGTTTAATCCGTCAATAACAGTCAAGATTGTATAATCAGTCAACAAGACCTAAAGGTGAAGCAGGGATTCTCGACCAGCAGACACAGGGGTATCCTACACTCATAGTTTAAGCCCCTAGTCTCAGCCACCTAATTAATATCCTCACAGTTTGAACAGCTTCTCTTCTTACTACAGTGCAACCTAGCTCAGTGTATAAACAGAAACTCTCTCAGCTGTCTTCTCATAACTCAGGTTTGGTGTGCCTTGCCTACAGTTACACAGGTGGAATGTGGAAAACATTACTAATTATAGATCTATTTAGATGTGCTATTAAACTATGTGTGGCCTTCTATGAGTCAGGTTCAAAGCCAGGGGTACATTAGTTAACACTTAATAAATATCTAAAACTATATGACTATACCACAGTTCCAAGATATAAACATACTCAGAATTAATCATAATAAATAAGAGTTTATTATAGGATTGAATATAAAATAGGCAAAACTCATTATATATATATTGCCACACACAGCAAGCTAGAGTAATCAATGGATGCCAGAAGGCTTCTGCATAAAACCACCAACTAGTGCCTACTCATCCAATATCCCCAGACTAGTTTCTGACTTATGGCCTTCATCACTGAGGAGCCTTGGATCTGAGAGCACTGCATCTAGATCTAAGGATCTAATGCAACCCTCCAGCAATGACCTTTTATCTCCATTTAACTACAAAACTATGAGTCTTAAACTGGAAACACCTTAATGTGTTCATTCCAAGCCCACCAACTTATATAGTCATATGGGTCTGAACCCAGTTCAGTACCCATACATTTTGATGTCTTTGGTGGTTCAGACCCATATGACTATATAAGCTGGTGGGCTTGGATTGAAAACATTAAGGTGTTTTCAGTTTAAGACTCATAGTTTTTTGTAGTTAAATGGAGATAAAAGGTGTTTGTTGGAGGGTTGCATTAGATCCTAAGATCTAGATGCAGTGCTCTCAGATCCAATGCTCCTCATTGACAAAGGCCATAAGTCGGAAACTAGTCTGGGGATATTGGATGAGTAGGCACTAGATGGGGATTTTATGCACAAGCCTTCTGGCATCCATTGATTATTCTAGCTTGCTGTGTGTGGCAATATATATAGTGAATTTTGCTTGTTTTAACAACAGTTACACACAAGCATAAGAGGAGGTGGTCATGTGAGATTGAATATGATGAATAGGTTGCTTACAAGATAATTTAGTAATCATTTTACTGGCCTTTACATTATTACATATGGAAGTAATTAGTCTTAATAATTACTATTAATCATTATAGCTTTTGAGGTATTCATTAATTAAAATGCCTGATAATAGAGGCTATTGTAGATGGGTTTGATCCTACAGTCTTCCAAGGATATTTATGCATAGGTGAAGGTTAAAACAAGTGAATTTATTTAAGATGGTGTTGTTCTACTATCTGTATGGTCATTGTTCATGGTCATATTAAGCATGAATGACATTTGGGATTAGCTTGGTGGCAGTCAAATGGTATGGTTCACCAGTGGAGAGTGGATGTCCCTGGCCACAGATGTACATCTTCTTCTAACCATGGGTGCATTCCTATGGAGAGAGTGGAGATATGCTAAATCTAGGATTTAGGGTTGCAAGAAGTTTATAGCTCCTGCAAAACCCAGACCAGTGCTAATCTATAAATTAGAAACCCAAGCACATGGTAACTGGTCTGCCCTTATGCAGTTTGACCATGTGATGCATGAACGATACAAGATATATAGTGGCAATGAAGTTATAAGATGAAAATGACCCATGACAGCAAAACTGGAGAGCAGGAATGCAAAAAAATGACAAGTATAAGTGATAATAATTATATAAATCCGTTACCCAAATACTAATATATTAGCAATTTATTTTATCAATTAACATTCTCCCTGGGTAACTAAAACAAGATCAAATAAAATTCAACACCTGCTCACAAATACTATTCATCTATAAACTTAACTAAATAATCTTTAATATTACAATATAACTGACATGGGGGTATTAATTGCTCATAATCCCACTAATATCTAGAAACTTGTGCTTACAATATTAATATACAAAAGCATCTTAATTTACATAAATGGAGTGCACAAGTAATGTCACAATATAAAAATAAGACATACACTGTGGGATAGTGTTAGATTTGAACAAACATAAAGCAAGCATGTCTACACACAAATATGCACCACTGCAATATATATATTGTGTAATTTCAAAAACATATTTACATATTCAGCTTGAAGACAACCAACCTGTCTAACTATACAATATTAATTAGTAACTTGATATTTAGCTATAATTTTACAGACAAAGATTTTAGGTTGATCTACTTTTATATAAATGTTAAATGTAAAATAACACAGCTTCCATCACTTTAGCATTAGGTTATCTTTTATCACTGATATCTGTATTTAACCAATATTAGTTTCAGTCACTTTTCTTTATTCACTTTTTTTACAATGCATTATGCACTTATTTTACTATCATATGGTTTTGATTGGCTAGTAATCTTTTTCGGATCTGTATGCAGCTGAAATGGAAATACTATAATGATGTTTTAGAAATTTTATGATTTCTAATTTATAATTAAAGTAAAATAAAATAATCTTAAATAATCGATCATTGCAGTAAAATGATTATTAAACTAACTTATTACTGAAGAAGTTAGCACTACCTATTAGGCTAATAAATTGCTAAATGTTAAAAGATTTTATGGCTTACTTTTTAGGCCCTATTTACCCATTAATAATAACTTAAGATCAGCAAAGATAACTGTTATGCAGCTAACTTCTTGTTCCAATTACGATTTAAAACCTACGTATGACTATTTTCAATAAAATTTCTGTTCCACTCTAATTTTACTTCTAGGTTATGACACTGGTTGAATCATAATCAATCACAAACTATTAGTAATAATGATCGAATGTTATAGTATAGATTTAGTAATGATGATCGAATGTTATAGTATAGATTTAAAGCTCTGCTGTCTTATTAATCTACTGGCCTTTTTGTAGAGAACATAAAATATATACATTATGGATACAACAAAAATGCACACAAAGTTTATAATGAAATAAAAATGTTAACAATGCTAAAATACTGGAGTTTGAGAATTTTTTGAAAAAAATAAATTTTATAAAAAATTATTTAAAACTTTTCTGCTAACACATAAACAAAATAAGGAAAAATTCTTTAATTTTTCATAAAAAAAAAATAATAAGCAATACTTTTGCTTCTCGTTTAAATTAGATATTGGAAGACTTGACCCAACATAATAAAAGTTTACATACAAAGTTAAACATATTCTAAGGTGGATTCACAGCTGTGTAAAAAATTGTATAATACATTAACAAAAAATCAATTTAAAGACTTTGGATTACAAAAGAAAATTAAATCCAGCACTGTCTTGATTTTTAACCTGATATTTTCAATATCTCTTATTATTTCTGACCACCTGTAAACATGTAATTCACTAAATCCTTTTGACAAAAGATTTTATTTAAAAAAATCAAAACACTGAAAATTAATTTAAACAGAACCGCTTAAATTATAGATAAAATGCTTTTATGATTTAAAAAGTTTGATTGTACCACTTCAATAGCACGTATAATTATGGCCTATTCTTTTGAATGACTATTTTTAAATGAAAGTGCAGAAATAAGCTTTTTAAGTATTTGCTTGTTAATAAAAGAATGGCAATTGTTCTAATTTGATCAAAGAATAAATTATGTTTATTAAAGTCACTGGGAGGCAAGCTAGTCTTAACAATTACTTTTAAACGTATGATTAGATACCAGTCAATAATTCAATTTTATTTATTTATATACTGTTGTTTATAAATAAACAAAGTCTGATTAATGCTTTTTCTTTTGTTTAAAAATGACTGATTCATTTTTTTAAATAATTATAAAAAAGCAATTTAGCTTTCATTAATTTGTTTAGTAAAGATATATATAGACAGAAATGCAAAGTAAATTATTTCTTTGTGGGTCATTTTTAATAATTTTAAATAATCTATCACTTGCAGTTCAAATATGATTTTATTGAAAAAACAATTGCTGAGAAATATTTATAATTAATTTTTGGCTAAAGATATTTATGGAAACATTTTTCTTATATACAATTAATAAAGCGTTCAATTAATTCACTACGGGACAAAGAACATTCATCAAATCTTCTAGAGGAACAATGAAAGAAAAGGTAGTACTAGATAAATCCATTTACTTTTGTTTCTAATCACGACTCAATCCTTTTTTTCTTTTCAAAATATACATTACATATAGCCATATAATTCTATAATTAAAACACTTCTTTTCTTTTCAAAAACTTTATTTACTAGATAAACTATTAACAAATCAATATAAGATAACTAACAAAATTACTAGCCGGTTATCTATTGAAAAATCATTTTTCTGTATCAATAAACTTAATCAGACTGAATCTGAATTCAGATAATAGTCTAATCAGTTTGATAGACTGTTGCTGTATTATAAGACCTTGTTTGCTTATGCGTTTTATTTGCTTATACATTTAGACAAATGACTTTTTTAAAAAATAAAAAAAACATAATATAAAATATTGAACTGTTTCCATCATCTAACATGAAGTAGTGAATGTCTTTAGAAAAATTAAACTTTATTTAAATTTTCAAATTGCATTCAAGTGTTAGTAATAGCACACAGGTTAGTATATGCATAATGTTTTGAGAGTATTATTCTCACTCCTTCATTAAGTCTTGCTAGCTTGACCAGTGACAGTACTAGCATGGGAATCAAACCTGGACCCTTAGGTTCTTGAATATTGAATTTTAAGTAACTGCAACAGTCAGTAGAAATTTCATATACTTATCTATTAGATTCTTCCTGATTCCAACCACTGTTTCCTAAGAGCGAAGTTAATTAGTGGTTTTCATACATTACATATAATCACATGGTTTCCATACATTATGTATAGTCACATTAGGTTGACTTATAAAATTATTTGCCATTGTCATGCAAACAGCTTTTTTGAATTTTCATCTTTGTACCTTTTCCTCTCTATCCAATATTTTTTGTATTTTTCCCAAATAAACATATGCTCATTGGTACTTATATAGTCGTCTACCTCAGAAACATCTGTTTTCCTTTTCTAATCATCAGTTTGTGCTTTTGCAATTGTTTTTCAATGGGGCTACTGGTCTTGTCAATATATAAATTCTTTCACATTCACATTGTATTTCATAAATGCACTTTTTGCTTTTTAGCATTTCAAGTTTAGGCTTTGTAGATGTTAGAATTCCTCATAGTGTGACATGGCTCTGGAAAGCTTTTCTGATGTTAAACTGATTGCATCTTTTCCTTAATTTGTTAGCTATTTTGATATGTATGGATACACTACAATAACAATAATTGTTTTGGTGGATCTTTTTGTTGTCTATTTAAGGTTTTCTTAATAGCAGCTGATGGATAACCATTTTTTCATAAGAGTTCATTCTATATAAGTCCTTCCATTTTTTAAATCACTTGTTTCTTAACAAATGTACTTTTCGCTGTTCCACAGGGACAGTATAACTCCCTGTTTTGCATTCTCTATGGTTGTATGTATATGCTAGGTATTTTCCTGCCTCTGTGGGTCTTCTGTAAACTGTAGTTTTAATTTTGCCATGAGGGAAACTGGGTGCATGAATATCTAACAATAACATTTTTTGTTCTTGTTCTCATGCTATTGTAAATTTAATTGAATGGCATATGTTGTTGCTTAGTTTCCAGAAAATTTATAATAGTGCTCTATCATGTAACCATATAACATATGTATCATCAACATTGTGAAGCTAAACTTTAGATGGATATGAAGTACACTTCTATGGCTGTGGTTTATAGCTCCTCCATATAAATATTGCTAACCAGGAATAACAATGGTGAGTCCATAGCCTTTCCAAGATTTTGTTGGGAAAATTCTGTGTTATATTGAAAGTATATTGTTGTTATACAAAATATTAATAATTCCATTATACTATCATACTCATCACTATTTAATATTTTTCTTACAATAGACAATACTTCTTCACATGGTACATTTGTGAATAAACATTCTACTTTAAAGCTTACTAGTATATCAGTTTTTTTAATTTTCACATTCTTAATTAATTCTACAAAGGGTCTAGAATCACTGACAAAGGACTGGGTCTTGTGTGCCAAAGGAATGAGAACTTGAAAAGCAATCATGACAAATATTGACAAGGTGAATTTTCAGAACTAACAATAGGTCTTAATGGAAATGATCTTTAGGGATTTTAGATAAACCATAAAAATGAGGAATTTTACTGAAATATGATGGTAGTTTAGGCTTTTTCTGAATCTCAAAAGTACCTGTGATGTTTTCTGAGTAATGCTTATAATTTTGTTTCCATACTTTTTATTAAATTTTTTGCCACTTGCCTTCTGAAAGAAAGATTTTTTTATTTTGTTGTCATAATCAGTTGTATCCATTACAATTGCTTCATTGTTTAGCCAGCAGAAATAATGATTAGATGTTTAATTAGTTTGAGAGATTTAATTGCTTCTTCTAAAGACAATTTTTGAATGACTTCCTCAGTGGCTTCCATTTTATCCAATAAATGGATATTAGATGGTGTAATGGCAAAGTTTAATTCTTTTATAAGAAGAGAAAATTCAGCATCTATTAGTGTTTAGAACTGAGATTTTTAACAGATGAATCTGGTGCACTTCTTTGTACATTTGATTTATGACATGCCCATGTAGGTTTGCAAGTTTTTTTCTAATAGCAGTTTTTAATTTTTCCAATTAATGTATAACATGATTTTCATACTTCTTGAGACTCTCTTGTAAGATTATTTTTAGAAAACATTCTACATTATTAATGAAATACAAGATTTGATACTATACTTGGAAAAGCTATGAGCATTTATTCTTTCTCTTAACAGAGCTTCTTTTGTTCCCTGAGAAATTTTCTCAACTCGTTTGGAATGAATTGAAGGTTTTAGTTGCAAATCCTTAGAAACTATCCCTTCAGAATTACACTTACACAAGAAAATTAAATGATTTTTTTAATTTGCTAGTTTAGACATAACTTTTCATAATATTTAAAGTTTGATATAATATCAGATTCATACTAAATACTTAATGTTTTCCTGAAGGATTGTGGTGATGGTATTTTAGTTATTTTTATATATTGGACTATTTCCATCCATCTAATATTAAGTATTCAATGTCTCTAAAAAAAATTAAATCTTATTTAAATTTTCACATTACATTCAACTGTTAGTAAAATCTTACAAATCAAGGATAAACATTTTTTATAAGGCTTTATTCTGTATAGATTTTTTTTTTCAAATTGCTAGTTTCTGAACAATTTTTTTCTTCTGATTCACAGTGATAGTATAACCCCACTATGTTTCTGCTATGATTGGATGTATATGCTAAGTATTTTCCTGTATGTGTGGTTTTTCTGCAAACTATAGTTTTTAATACTGCCATGAGGGAGTTTTATCACAAGAACATCTATGAATGCCAAATTTGTTCTTGTTTCAATTCTTTTGTGAATTTAATTGAAGGGGGTCTGTTGTTGATATGTTTCCAGAATGTTTGTAATAATGCTCTACCAGGTGGCCATACAAAAAATGCATCATCAACTTTAGGTGGATATGGAATAAACTTAATAGCTATGGTTTTAAGTTCTTACATGTAAGACTTGAAGTCTACTCTAGAATCACTTAATTTTTGGGTTTTCTTTGTTGATGATACATTTGTTGTATGGTGACCTTGTGGAGCATTACTGCAAACTTTCAAAAAACACATCAACATCATATCTTCTTCAATTAAATTTACAATAGAATGAGAACAAGAACAAAAAATTGCATTCTTAAATGTTTTTGAAACAAGGCTCTCTCTCATAGCAAAATTAAATCTACACTTTACAGAAAACTCACACATACAGTAAAGTACTTAACATATACATCCAATCATACCAGAAACACAAAACCTGGAGTTATACTATTCCAATGGAACAGAACAAAAGAAAGTTTGTTCAGAAACCAGTGATTTAAAAAAAGAAAAGATCTATAGAGAACAAAATCTTATGAAAAGTGGTTTTAATAAATTAAATAAAAATGATACAAATTAAACATAAAAATAGTTAATAAAAATATGATAGATACTTTGAATAATAAATATTTAATAATAAAATAAAGAAAATATTTGAATGGTATTTCTGAAATAAAATATAATAAATGGGAACAGGTCACATGATGAATACTGCATTAGAAGAGATAAAGGAATCACTTATAACCAAGATTTAGGCAATTTAAAAATTTAAAATAATTTTCTTATTAATACATATACAAAAAGCACAGAATTTTATTAAATAATATGACAATGGTATGTTTTATTAAAAATTAACAGAAAGAAAAGATAAAGATGCTTTATGCATAAAGAAAGTGCATCTAGAGCTAAATTTTGATTCTCAAATTAAATTGCTTATGGCTAATTAATGAGTTTTATGTTTGTAGAAACACATATAAATATGTATATATGAAAAAGTATAGAAATTTTTAAATATTTGTTATTACATATACAACTAACTGTCCTTATGGCTTTATTCGCATTAGCATGAAATCACCCAAATTTTTAAAAACATTTAACTACCATAAAGCAAACATCCAAAAAAGAAAAGAAAATTGTACAAGACTTATTGAGATTGTTGCAATATCTTAAAAAAAAAAAAAGAAACTTTCAAATTTATGCATGTAGATATAATTGATTGAGGATAAATGATAAAACCATAATTTCTGAATTTTTGTTTCAGGGTTCTAGCATTTATCGTGGTTGTTGATTGCAAATCTTAAAATAATTCAATGTAGTTGATAATCAAAATATATTTTAAGTAATATTTATATGAAATAATATGTAAATTATCAACAGCAGTTAAATGACTATTGTAATGCATTTTTAGAGACAATGTTGTATGTCAAATTATATACTTTTTATTTGATAATTTTAATTTTAGCATTTTTTATGAAATAGATAACTTAATCAAATTTTATTTATACCATACTTGTCTAAAAAAATGTCTAAGCCATTGAAAAGCTTAGTTTATCATGTGAAAAATCTAAAATGAAATCATAAAAGTTGATTAATTTAAGTAATCTGATTGTTACTGATAATGATATCCCTATAGCTTATATATTTACATAATAATGCCTTACAAATGATAAGGATTCCAATGCATTTTTATATTGCAATTTAATAATACATGAATTATCAACAACAGTACCACAAAAAAATAAAACTTTTTACTATGAAATTTGAATATGGGGAATTTTTTTCATGCTCTAGTTGCAAGTGAGAAATTAAGTACATAGTTGAAGTAAAATATAATTCATTTAATATATA
>JAQFVV010015415.1:0-15565 GCA_028023455.1 Epiperipatus broadwayi
GTTTGTTGTTTAACATTGGTAGAAAGAGGAAAAGGAGGGGGGGGTGAATTTCAAAGAAAATTATCTTATATTACATTCTTTTCATCTATGTATATCCTGGATATTCTTGTTGTACTTGTGCATTGAAGCACTGTTAAGCAATAGAACAAAAAAATAAGTATGATAATCAGTCATAATGGATAACCCTTGGAGCAAATTTAAGACATAGCAGTTTAATAAATTACAACACTTACATACTGTAATGGTATAGAAGTGTAGGCGTAAATATGGGGTAAACATTGGGAGATAGAAAATTATCATCCATAAAATAAATAAAATATAAAAGGAAAAAATATACAAGGAATAACTAAGGAGCATGAGATCAGAAAAAAATAAAATATAAGTAGTTATACTACTAATAGATTTAAACTACAGATTACCCAGCATTATAAAAAAAATCAAATCAAACTATCAACAATCATGCTTTGTGACTGGATTTAAAGAATTCCATTATATAGAGGCTAATTATCTAGCTATTGCCAACTTAAGGCAAGATATCCAATCATTATTTGGATGCACATACTTGAGTGATATTCTATCACCCATAATAAAAATAGTGATGGAATACTGATATATGATGATCATCATCAATTCTCTGGTCATAAATACCATAAGTGTACAAGCCAACTATCAATTTAACTTCCAATAAAAAACACAATGCAATGAATGAACATTAAAGGTAATAACTTGGTGCCATTCAGAGAAGTATCTGGATGTCCAAATGCTGCCACAAGTCCTCAAATCCATATAACTTAACCATTGTTGCTCTCTAGAGTTTGCTCAAGATCACATTATTCTAAGGATTGTAACGGTGAATAAGAGAAAAACAAATATAACATCTTATTTTATATTATTTTAAATAATTTTACTTAATTTACAATCCCTAAAACACTAAGCTATAATGAAACCAAGTTACACACTTTGTCAATTCCTAGAACAGATTCCTAGAACAGATAAACTGGAGAAATAAAGATATTAAAACTAAAATATTTTTAAACAATTATTAAAAAAAGTAACTGATTAATAATTAAAAAATGTTAAAATAACATGATAATTTATCACAAATACGATTTCATATAAAATGATTAGCCAGTTGACTTTTATTCATTAAATTAGTCAATCTTTTTCTTTCATTAAGTTATTCCATTTAATAGTCAGAGATGGAAAACAAATTTTAACAATAGGAGATAAAATTTTAACTTATCTGAAAATGTTTTATGATTTTGGAGAGAAAAATCAAATGAATGAAATAAAATATATTTCACAAAAAATGTTAACTTTGATCACAGTATTCATTTTTATCAATTATTATTTTTTTAAAAATTGTTTAGCAATAAATGCAGATATAATGTGCATATTAAAATATCTGTTACCATGGTTTTATTTTGGGATCCTTCTTTGGCACTGGTAATTTCCAGTTTCTGTGTAGATTTCTTCTTAAAAGCTTCTCCATTCCAGTCTAATATACACAGTTAATTTTTCTGTTCTGACATACAATATTTTCAGATTTCACATAGAATGAATTTTCTTCATTTTCTTCCATCTATATATTTCCAAGTCAGACTATTATATAAAAACAGAGACAATGATGCTCTTGGATTAAGAAAAAGCTTGTTGCAGGTTTCAGTGGTATTCTTCTTACTCTGCATTTTTCCACTGAAGCATGTTACATGAAGGTGGATGACATTTTTTTGCTAAAATTAGAACATTGCTTTTTTCAAGATTTTAGAAAACATTTTATTTACAACTAAACTTCTAATTCTCCCACAATTATGTTAAGAATGACTTTTCCTACTGTTTTTCTTGACAGATTGATTAGACTCAACCTACTGTCTTCTTCAACAGGAAAACTTCTCCATACAGTAGTGCCACTCAGTGCAATCCAGAGTAATCAATGGATGCCAGAAGGCTTGGGCATAAAATCTCTTATCTAGTTCCTAATCACCCAATATCCCCAGACTAGTTTCTGGCCTGTGGCCTTTTTAGTGAAGAGCTTTGGGTCTGAGAACACTGCATCTAGATGTTAGGATCTAATGCAATTCTCCAGCAGCCTCCTTTTATCTCTATTTAACTATAAGACTATGAAAATAAAATTGAAAACACAACACTATTTTCAATCCAAGCTCATTAGCTTATATAGCCATATAGATTATGTAATGTTTAGTGGTCTTCAACATCTTGATCAAAACTTTTTTTCTTCTTATAAGACACAGGTCTACAGTATATTCTTTCTCTTATGGAGCACATTTTTGTAACAATCCTGTCTTTAACCAATCACAATTTTGTCTCCAGCATGATCCAATTAAGCATTAACCAATTAGATATATTATTACATATATGATTGGTCAGTTATTTCCCTCATTTTATTGTCTAATGCGAAACAAGTAAAAAATCCCTCATACTTGCTTTTTTATTCTGCTAAAAATAAGTTATTCCTTAATTACTTTTGATTTGGAGAAAGATAAAAAGAAAAGAAAAATAGCTCTAACAAATTAAAATAATATTTAACAAACATGTTAGAATTTTTTTATTATTTCTATTTTTCTTCTTTTTTTAAAAATACTACTAAGTACAGAACTTTATTTCTCTTATTTCCTTTTAAAATTTAAAATTAAAACTTTCAGTAAATTTTTTTAAAATTAAAAAACTGGTAAATAATTATTGAAGAGGAACATTTTAAAAAAAATATTTATTTGATTTTATACTTTTTTCTCATTTTTAAAGCTCTTAACAAATTATAACAATATTAACATCATTATTAAAGAACCATGTTTGGTAACTATCATATCATCATTTAAAATAATACATTATTGTTTGACATTATTAAAAAAATATATGGGAAAATGAAATCTATAATTTCTCTTTTAATTAATTTATTCTTAATTAAAAAGTTTGTAATATTAGCATGGACAAAGTTGGCAACTGTCATCAATATATATATATTGTAATGGTCAAATTTGTCTATCGTGCTAACACACTGCAGAATTCAAACCCCAAACACGAAACTGAACACTCTAGAAAGGGTTGCCTTCTAGATATCCTATGCTTGAATCTCGTCTAAATTCCACAGCACCATCTACATGACAACGCATCTGATGCTACTAATACTATAATCCTCTACCGGTGGTGAGGGAAAAACAAAAAACTCTATACTACAATATAAACCTGGGGTGTACTTACTAAATGTCTATGGATGGCACAAAAGAGATGTATAAAAGATATAGACTGAGACAGTGATATAGTTCAAGAAAGTAAATAAAGAATCAAAATTTAGTAAATTTTAAAACATTTATTAAACAATCATATATATATATATATGCACACTGTCAAACTAAAATTGTGTTTGAAAACAAATGTCAATCAAAATTTTCATAATGGCTTGTTAATCAATTTTCTATACCCCGGGTTAATGCAATAACATTACGATAATGTGCCTATGAGAGTTTATGAAGATATGTGAAGTGCTTTGAGAAAGTATCAAAAATAATTAAATTAAAAAGGTTTGGAGACAGCAAAGTTTCAATGTAACACTCCTTGAATTTGAGAATAGAATAGACTAATACTCGTTAAGCTATACGGTGGGGATATGATCAAGGCATGTGAATGAATAGAAATAATTTAATTATATTGGGAGGTCAGTGGTGCTAGTGAGGTATTTCTATAAAGGATGGAGGGTGTGGTATGTTGAAACCATGAAGCTTTGCAAAATAAATAACCAAAAATAAATAAATAAAATGATACCCGGGAAGGTGTCTTGCCATAAACCCGTAGGAAGTTGTATCACATCGCAGCCTAAGGCTGGACTCATCCAAACACTTAGTGACTACATGACGATGGCATAGAATTCCCAGGTGTGACAATTTGAGTACACACTCTAACTGGGAACTGCAGAAAATGAAGGGAAAATGGTTTTGGCCATTTAAAGCCCTTTGGAAGAACAAAGTGGTCTTAAACACCCAATACACCTACTAGCAGCACTCGAACAAAGTATATAAAATATTTAAATGGATTCATTTCATTTCAGAAAGCACCTAATCAATTCCCCCAAATCTTTATTTTAAGAAAGTCTGCATATTCTCGACCTCAAAATTATAAGCTTTGGAAATTAAGCAAAACAAATTATTCAAAATGGGAGAAAGCATAATTGCGGGGTTTTAAAAGAAAATATAAGTTAATACGCAATCATGCATTTGTTAAATATTCACTTATTAACTTCACACATATCCTTGTAGTATGTTGAAACAAATAAACATGTGGAGTTTTAAATGAAAAATTATTAAATAGTTATTTAATAGTAAGATAGCCCTCAAACGAGTGATTTAACGAGATAATAAAATGGGCAAATTTATGATTTAAAATGTGTTAATGGTGGCATATTGATTTAATAAAAGAAAAGGAGTAATTTGCTCAATCGATGGCTATGCTGGCACACCATTATAATAAAAAAAAATTAATAAATACAAAATATTAACCCAAGTATAGAGATAGAACACACTAATTAAGTTACAGAATTTAAAGAAACAAGAAAATAATTTTAAGTTATAAACAAATGGAAACAAATGGAATTAGCTATAGCTTAGTAGGAGGAATATAATATCACAAGAGCTCTTGGGTTTAATTTGGGTTACCTCATCAGAAGTAGGCATTCAAATGCAATTTCAGGTGGAGACTTTTCCAGTTTGATGATAGCAGCACTCATAAGAATTTGGCAGCAAATTTCAGTTCACATTTTAGTAGCAGTGGCAGTCTTCATGGCTTCCTAAGTATAGGCATCAGATGGCAAGATGTGTAGTGGCTGGCCATTTCCAAAAGAAAAATAGCCTTCTTGCCAGCTCTACTCAGTCATTTTAAAATTTCTGCTAAAGGCTGGGGTGTGCAGTTCTCCAAGATTTTTAAACTCTCAGCAAGTTTAAACTTTTCAGAAATCACTTTAGACACAATATATTTGAATATTTTAAAGTTTACTGGAGGACAAAATCTCGACTTCAATAAGAAATGTTAGCAGGCTACTGCCCACTCCACTCTACTTGTTCTCTTAAAAGCAAAACTGTCTGAAGACTAAGACTCCTAGACAAAAGAAAAACCCTCTATATATATGCGAGCTGTACAATAAAACTGCCCTGGAGCATAACAAATATACCAAAATTTTTGCTATCTTATCAAAGCTGCGCAATCACACCCATCCAAATGTCCAAAGGAATTCAACAAAATTTTAATTAATTTTCTATTGTTAATTACCCTGTAGACATTCGGATTAAAATTTTGATTCCATTAAAAAAAAACTTTCGGTAATTAAAAAAAAGTTCCTTAAGTGGACATATACCATATTTCTTGATAAGCCACTGGAACATATTAATTAAACTATTGTTTTCTTATCAACCCTAATTTATTTTTACATACAATTGATGGCGTGATTTTAAATGTAAAATAATAACCTATTTACTTTTTTTAATTTTTAATGTTTAAATCTATTTATAAGACAAATATAATTAAAACTAAAAGTGATTTAAACAGAAATAATTTTATATATCAACATATCATCTCAACTTAAATTTTCTTAAAATAAATATATCAGTGTGTGCGCAATTACAACCCACATAACCTACTCTTTAAACAAATATTTTTATGTGTACATACACAATTTATACTAGTTATTTATACTGGGAATTAGAAACATAAATATATATATACCACGAGCGTTGTACTCTTGGTTTAAAATTGGGCTGGATTTTCGGCATATAAGCACAATGCAGACACACTGCGATACACTGGGGTTTAAACTAAGGTATGAGGGTAGGAAAGAGGTGAGAAAAGATGAAATGAAGGTCTACAAAACAAATCTTACTGTTTCAATATATATATATAAACCATTATACAATTACAAATATCCAGTAACACCCTCTATTTAATAGGCTATATCTCAATAATAGTGAACTCCAAATGATACCACTTTAAACAGAGGGTGTTACTGGATATTTGTAATTGTATAATGGTTTATATATTTGTATGATTAGTTCAGTTAGTGTTAACAGTAACTTTATATATATATATATTGTTTGTTTTGATTAATATTGGAAATGTCTAAGTATTGACTGATTTTTTTAAATTATTTATATATATAACTATAATAAAGTTGGTTAATTAAACCATGCTGAAGTATGTAAATGAATTAATAGCTAGTCATTCACATCAATGCATAAATAATAATAATAATAATAATAATAATAATAATAATAATAATAATAATAATAATAATAATAATAATAATAATAATAATAATAATAATAATAATAATAATAATAATAATAATAATAATAATAATAATAATAATAATAATAATAATAATAATAATAATAATAATAATAATAATAATAATAATAATAATAATAATAATAATAATAATAATAATAATAATAATAATAATAATAATAATAATAATAATAATAATAATAATAATAATAATAATAATAATAATAATAATAATAATAATAATAATAATAATAATAATAATAATAATAATAATAATAATAATAATAATGGCAAAACTATGTCAGCCACTGAATAAAAATGGTTTGGGGTTACATGATATTGGTATTTTTGACAAACAGAGAATGAGGAACAATATTATTGATATTGTTAAACAATTTCCAAAAATTAAGCAGCTCATAGAGGTCATTCCAACTGATAAACCACCACCAAAAAATTATCATATTTTGAACAATTAATATATCTTTGTAAAACAGAATCAAAAATCCCAGAGCAATTTATTATTAAGTACAAATACTGGGAAATTTATGAACTAATACATGAAGATAATAACACAATTGCTTTGGAACCAATACTGGGAATTAATAATAAACAACTGGTTAAAAGGTATAAACGATGGGCCTTAGAACCAAAGTTTTTCAATTTTCTAATAAAACTTATCTGCATTACCTACCACATATTTTCTTTGCCCTAAAAGACTGTATACGTCAATTGATCCCTTTTGTGGGTTATACCATCGAGCTGAGGAAACCCTATCACATCTGCATATCACTGTGAGGGACTTAGGCAGATAAGAAATCTCATAACTAGCAATTACAGGAAGTCTAATGTAACAATGCATCAATTAATTTCTGCATTTAGAGAGGGATTAACACCAAGTGTCAGGCAGCAACCTTTGTGCTATATGCATACTAGTGTACTAGATGCACTTTCCTAATTAATAACTATTCCAGGAGCCATCCAGCTACTTTTTCAAATAAAATTGCAATGATACAGAAAAGGGATAAGACACTGGCCAGACCTGACATTTATGCAGCAACCTGGTCATTACTTAAGATTAGATCTATGTTATAGTGACAAAAATGATAAAACTCTTAGGAACTGGTATAGTGTGTTTTTTTGAAAACCTGAAATCTTGTAACATCAATGAATTTTGGGAATAGGATACACTTGAGAGTTTGAACATTGTAAATTGGGAAAATTAAACATTACAAAGAAACTTAGAAGGATATGCATATCAAATTAGCAACAAGGATAATTTGGCAACAATTTTTTCCCTTCCGTTATAAGTGATTGATTTGCTAATGGGGTTCAAATGATAATGGACAATCTAGGATATTATATGTAGACGAACTATGTAAATGCAAAATTTGTAATTCTTTTGAGACAATAAAGGCCTTTTGAAACATAATAATAATAATAATAATAATAATAATAATAATAATAATAATAATAATAATAATAATAATAATAATAATAATAATAATAATAATAATAATAATAATAATAATAATAATAATAATAATAATAATAATAATAATAATAATAATAATAATAATAATAATAATAACAACAACAACAACAACAAACATTTTGTCACACTTGGAACTCATTAATTGTCCTTGGCAATGTAATATTAATTCTATCATATATTAGTATAATGAGATATAATATTCAAATTAGAAATGTATGGTTCTATTTAAAATAGAAAAAACACAAAAAATGAATTGCAACTTAAACCAGAAACTATACTCTGTGATATTAGTCTATACATAGTAATACTACAGGAAAATAAGTGGGAAACTGGGGTTATAGAAAATCATCATCAACCCAAGTTGAACAAAATATTTCAAATAATGAAATTTAGTATATCTAAAATAATGACATTTAGGATCTAATATTAAACAAATATTTAATATCAAGTAATGTATTAAAATAAAGTATTAATGATATGTTTAATATTTAAAAATATATAGATAATGTTATATATTGTAAGAGCATGAGGGATCTCGAGAACTTTCTGAGAGATCAGCCCAATTAACTCACTATTATAAGCATAAGAATAATTAACAAAGTTCACAAACATTAAAATAAGTATAGGTCATTTATCATCAGCAATAATCAACAATAAAATTAAAACAACAGTCAATATTGGTGAGTGAATTTAAAATGGGTCTACTATAGACTAGGCTACTTATTTAGCCCTTTCCAGCTTGGAGCAGATCATTGAAAAACATTAGTTGGATGCACAAACTTAAGTGCTAGTCCATAAAAATGCAACCAACAAAAATAATAATGCTGAGATAATAAAACATGCTGATCATCATCAATGCTCTGGTCATATAGCAAATTTGACTTAATGTCTAAAAGAGACTTAACTAAAATAAAATCTAGTGCATGATCTTTAATGAATATACTCTTTGTGCCAATCAAGGATGATAATCTTCATCATTATCATCAATTGGATGCCCAATCACTAAATAGATATATATATTATTTATAGCTGCTATGCATGAATCTAGCTCAGGAAGCTGGAACTCTATAATTTATTATTGTGAGCAAGAGGAAAATAAATAAATTAGCTTATTATAAATAATCTTAAACAAATCATGGACTTCCACTACCTATACATAATTAATGTATTGGGATCATTAAAAAAAACTAAATCCTAAAATATAAGCTCTCCTGATATAAGGTCACACACATCACACTTCATGAAACAGGAATTGGATAAAATGAAGTAATTAAGACTACAAAGAATATTTTTAAAAACAATTATTTAATATATGATTAATAAACACAAAAATGATATGATAGTATGACATCTCAAACACTTATTTCATCTAATATATATATATATATTTGTTTTTAGAAAAATTATATTAACCAACCAATTAAATTTTATTCATGGATTAACTTTATATTCATTAGGTTCTTTCTTTAAAAATAACTAAGTGTTTGTTAAACAATTCCAAAATCAAAGATAACAATCTTTGATTCTACCCAGAGAGCAAACTCAAAGAAAAAAGTTCAGTTTATAGCAGATTATACATATAAATATATTAAAAGCTATTTTACCATTTGTAAGAGAAAATTGACTGGATTTTACAAAAAAAGCATGTTTCACAAACAAAAAAATTCTAATAATAAAAATAGTGTGCACACATGAAGGAAAATACTAATCTCTCTATGGCTTTAGTGTTGATGGAATCCTTTCCAGTTGAAATTTCCAGTCTCTTTTCAACTGAGCTTCTCCTTGGAGGCTTATTAAACATGTGTATGGTTAAGGTACCCTTTGTTTGGTTTATAGCTATTCCAGGAAAACAAAACCCCAGCAAAATTTATCTATTGGATTTTCTTAATTTTCCAGGTTAGACTGTCACAGACAGAAACTCATGCTCTTGGTTGAAGTCTAGATTGCAGACTACTTCAGAGAGATTACTTTCTTCTCTACATTTTTTATCCCAGTGATGGTACATTACATGGAAGAAGGTGATTTCCTTCTTTTAGCTTAATCTAGCATATGGTTTTCCTTGTACAAACTATTTTTAATGCTAAACTCATACTATGCTGAAAGTTTGATAAAGCATTCTGCTATGTTCAGCTGGATTAATCTTGGGCTGCTCTCCCCTTATCAGCTAAGTCAGGAATACTTTTATTATCTTTTTCCACACAGAATAAAGGTTTGAGGGCTCTCTTTTTATTAGTAAGTTAGGATTAACCCCCTCAGATACTTAGGCATAGTCACTAATTCATACACTTAACATATCTTTTTTCTAGAACAATCTTACCCACAAGCAAATTACAATCTGTCTCTTACATAATTTTTATGACAATCAATAAAATAAAATTTCATAAATACAATTATTCAGACAATTCTTTCCTTAATCATATATAATGAAAATAAGCCAAGAACTTAAATTAATATTGTAAATATCTTGACATTCCTTTATAATTAAAAAGCAAAACTTTTCTTGCATAAAAATGACAAAATAATTAGTTAATTGCACTAATTTGATTTTTCTTTATCATTAAAAGGAGATAAAGAAAAAAACATCTCTGATTAATTAAAAATAAAATATACAAAGTTGTTAAAATTATATTTTGTTCTTCCCTCTCTTTTCTTTTTTAAAAATACCCTTAAATATATTTAATGTTTGGGAATTTTCATATCATTTTAGAGACTTAATAAAATAGTGAGTTAAATAAAAAGACATTAAAATATGTATAGGAAATTAAATTAATTAATTTTTTATAATCAAAGCTGAGGAATATGCTGCAAACTATTTAATTATTTATTGTTCTTATCCAGCTGTGTAGCCATTTGGTTACATTACCTTGGGCTTATATGGGAATGGAAATTGAGTTGAACCTCATTCTTCACATTTTATTTTGATATATCCAATTTCATTTCACTATAAAAAAATTCGTTAGACCTGCTTTGTTGTGTGTTAACATTTCCATACACTTACAAGCTGACATAAAATTTATTAAGCCTTGTTGGTCTATTTGGTCAAAAGTAATTGTCTCATTTCTTGGGTCTAATCTTAGTCATACTTTGCTGTACCTTAACATTTGCACCAGTTTAAAAGCTATGGTATATATTTTTAATTATGTTATGTTAGGTTATTTTATTACTGGCACCAGTCCCATTTATTTGATCTTTTATTTTTGCAGATGGGATGACTAATGGCCTAATATATGCATGTCTGCTTCCAACCCTATGATCAACAGAATACCTTATCACAGAACACAAGTTTTCATACCATAAAAACCATCTCAGTTTAAGCACAAACACAATTTACTATCCAGAGGGCACATTGAAAAAAAAAATTGACCAAAGGAATGTTTGGTCACATGGTATACCTTGATTATTTACTTTATTAATTTTATAGGCTCTACATCCACGACCCAGTTCTGTTCCTGATAGACAAATCAGTATTCTACTGATAGGAAGCCCACATCCTCTGAGGGGCTCATTCAGAAAAAGATTAATCCATAGATAGGTGGAGTGCAGAGATAAAAGTGTGGAAAATCATAAACACACTGCATAAATGTCTATAAGAACAATACCATCCATCCTCAACACTGAAGGCAACATTAACATACTTCCTAATATTTATCCTCAATTTCTTCAATCTTTCTTCACTTTCAGCTTAATCATTTTGCTTTTTTGTTTTCTTGGCCAGAAAGTATCCCTTTTGGGATACTGAGGATCATAATTAGTTCTCTGATAATAATTCTGTGTTGCAATGTGATCTAATTTTGATTTTTCCTACTATTTGTGTTCTGTCAGGGGAAGATGAATATAATATTCCTGATATGCATTTTCTGGGTAATGGTTTGATGCATTTATGGAACTTCTATCTTCTCCACTTTCTCTTCCATAGTGAAACATCACTTCTTTCATCCTAATACCATAGTGGTATCTTTATTTTCCACTTTCTTATATTGGATAGGATTCATATACGAATTAGTTTCTACTTTGTATGCTGATTTACTTGGAAGTTCAATTCCATCTTTCTTTTAAATTCATTAGGTTCTTTCTTTAAAAATAACTAAGAGTTTGTTAATTATTTTCAAAAATCAAAGATAATAATCTTTGATTCTACCCAGAGGCAAATTGAAAAAAAACATAGATTTATAGCACATTATATATATTGTAACCATATATTTTAGTATAAAATATAATAATTGATGTAACTGGTATAAAAATTTCTCTGTCTTCTTTTGGTGATTTGATTGGCTTGATTTGCACTTTGAACAGATTACTCTCTTATATTCAAAATAATTTATTAGAGAGAATGGGTAATATTTTGCCTTACTTGTTGTCTATATTATTTTAATAAATTTAAATTGCTTCTTTCCTATACTAATTCATATCAAAATGTTTAACTTTTTAAAAATTTTGACAACACATTAAATTTGGTAAAATATTATTAAAAATAATATTTTATTTTTATTTGTTTAAAATGGTCTTAAAAATTATTTCCATTGAATTAAAAAAAACCATTTGTTCAACTAAATTTAATTATTAAAAATAAATACAGTAATTATGTATGCGTTTCAATGTAAAAAAAAAAAAGGAGCGCGAATTAAAAAAAAAAGATCGTCTGATAGTGTTGCTTTGGAGGAAAAAAAAGAAAAGAAAATGGTAAAAGGCAAATGGTGTAAATATGATAAGCTTATTTTAAAATAGTTAACAAGTAAACGGATTACCACAAAGTTTTCTATAAACGTAAAAATAACATAGTGGTATTTAATAATAAGATGAATTGCTAAATTTAAAAGTCTGTTCAAGTCAGCTAACCAGGTGGATCAAATCGCTAATAATAATTTTCCAATATTACATTTGAAATATGTCGGAGCTTTCCAGTTTAAAAGCAGAATTAATTGCAAGATTTTGGTATGTTTTAAAATATTTATTATTCTACAATTTGGAAAAATTAAATAAGTGTTTTAATTACAGAAGTTTTATAAATATGAAAATTTGCTTTTTAAAAAAGAAGAAGTTTAAATTAAAGTAAAATGTTAAAGTTATTAACATAGTTTAATATTTCCGTTTATAATTTTAATAAAAAATATAGTATTGATTGATATTTAACTTTGCAAGGCCAGTAATATATTTGCTAGTTAATTTGTTTACCATTTGGATAATAAAAACAGTCTTCAAATAATTAATTAAAGCTATTTTCTAATTTTATCATCAGTTTGGAATGATTAAATTAATTGCTATAATTAGTATTCCTAGATTTAAGCGTGGATAAATAAATATTAGCATGGATGTGATAAACTTGGAACAGTTTTAATAGAGAAATGTAGAAATTAATAACTTATGAAAAAACATTTTCTTTTAAACTCTGCGTGTCATATTTTGGAATTGTTTCATGTTTATGGAGCCACGTAAAATCGTTAATCTAATAGTGCTTATAATAACTAATACAAATGGATCAAATTACATGTATGGAATTCAACTAAAATTGTAGCTATTACTTCGTATATTTATTGTTCGACACATCGTACATGGATTTCACGGATCATATTTGTAGTTATAAAATGCTATACAATTTAATTTGTGATACACACACCTGCTAGAATTCATTTATTGAACTATAAAATGCTATACATTTAATTTATATCACACACACACCTGTTAGATTTTATGTAATTGATTAATAATGCATTACTTTAATTTTATCGTTATATGAACTTGCATGTGAAGTTCATAAGTTATACTTTATTAAGTTTAAATTAATAGGGGTTAAATAAAATACTTATTCAAGAGAATAGCGCTTGCGAAAAAGCTTGAAAAGTACTAAATGAATTTATGAGATGTATCAATTTTTCATGAGGTATTTTGTGAGTCTTTCCAGATTTCTATTCCTATACAAATATTACTTATATTATATTACATATGTTTTATTTTAAGCAAGATTAGTACATTAGTTGTCCTGATTAGTGTAACATTTTATTATGCAAGAACCCACATTTGCTAAAATGTTAGTGTTTTCTGAATGGTCAGAATAACTGAGGAGGATGATTTTGCACTTTTATGTGAAGTAAATAGTAATGTTGTTTTATAATGTTAAAATGCATTAATCTGTGCCGGTGGTTAATCCGCAGATTACTTAATTGCCATTTTTGTATTTTACACTCATTCCTGCGCTGGTGGTTAATCCGCGGAATTGTGTAATTATACTTATTACTTTATGATGGTGTATAAATCCACAAAGCGTTTAGTGTTATTTAATTCCTATGTGTAGATGAATGCATCCACAGGAATATGGTTTTACTTCATAGATATAAGTTGGGCAAAGTATTTTAGTTATTCTGCTAAATCACCTTCTTCCATTTGTAAGTATAATTTATAAGTTAGATCATCAAATTGTAGCAGGACATTCTATTCAAGTTACCTCATAATAATTAACTGTTGGTTGATTATTATTTACCTGAATGTAAGTTTAAATTTTCACTTTATTTAATGATTGCATTATAGCTAAATCCTACAGATATAATATTATTTATTATATTATTATAAGTTTACAGTATAGATTTATTGAATCTGGAAATGACATTAGATGTTTCATGAGTTGATGTTGAATTTAGTATAATTTCCTCAATACATTCATTATATCAAATTGAAATATAAGGTATGATTAGGTTTTTAAAAACTGTACCTATGATATGTTATTGAAGGAAGTCGATGGAATTATAATTTATTTATTTTATTTGTTTATTTATGTCTTTAATTATAACATTAGAATTAATTACTTATTATTCATAAATTTGTAAATAAACGTTGATTTATAATTAAACTTACTGTGCCGTTGCTATTTGTCATTCGTAAAATCAGAAATCATAAACCTTGGATAGAGCATACATTGAAGTACATACTATCGTCAACATGATATAAGAGTTTAGTGATATTTTGAGAAAACATTTGGATGCTTTTCGTCTTTGGTAGTTTATGATGTGTAAGGTACAATAAAATCCCATTACCTTTTTCATCATTTTAGCTTTGCGTAGTTGATTCTAGTATACAATACAAATTGATTATTAAACCTGTAAACAGAGTTACCAGATAACGACATGATTGAATATATTTACTTAACGTTTTTAAATTGTCATTTGTCAGTATAATAAGAGTCTCAGTGATATAGTAAACTATAAAAAAAGAACCCAAGTATTTATGTTTATTTATTGCAAAGCTTTACCTGGACTAGCATTTGTATTAAAAATCATATAGATGGTTTAAAATTTCATAATCTTTTGTAGTTCCACAAATTATGCCATCTTGTACATGGTCGGCCATCGGGTCTCATACAATGAAAATCGCAAATTAAGGTTTGAAAGATAATAACATTACATACTTATAATTTGTTTAATGTATTTTATCATACAACTATGATAGGTCTTCGCGGTACACCCTGGCTGCGATAAAATTAAATCATAAAAAGTTTATGTTATATCATTAGTTTGGTCTGTGGTAAGTTGCTCCAGATTTTGGTTGTGGTCTTTGGTGCATAATATAGATGGCATGATATGCTTTTGGTTACAGCTCTTAATAGCTGACAATGTGCAGCGGGAATTGATCAGTGATCAAAGTTACAATTCTTAGCGCACTTATGTTTTGGTGATATTATGTAGTTGGGACAACAATCAAACGGTTACAATATATATATTACATGCTATTTTACCATTTGTAAAAGAAAATTGACTGGGTTTTACAGAAAAAGAATGTTTAACAATTTGAAATATC
>JAQFVV010015416.1:0-15556 GCA_028023455.1 Epiperipatus broadwayi
GTCGACCTCGTACCTCCACTTACAAATAAATAGATTACTATATTTAACGTCACCGGGTTCTAGCTCTAATAATTAAATATTATATTAAAAAATGTTTTACTAGCTCAAATTTCTTAAAAATTAACTTAGGTTCTGTTTTAAAGTAAATTAACATAAAGATTTAATGTATTCATGAGACGAGAAGTGGAAATACGAGTTGGCAAGGTAGATCACATTGAGCCAATATCCCATAGGATACCACCTCAATGGCATAAGAACACTATCCCCCTTTATACTATTATTTCAAATAACAACTACATAGTATTCTTATGACTTTAGCAACGTCTACTTACTAAGACTCATTTAATAACTATAATATTAATTCTGTTATCTTTAATAATAATAATCATCATCTAGCTCAATAAATTATAATCTCAGGTTCTTAATCTTTATTTATACTTCAACAAAATGCAGTAGCACACATGGTAAGGGATTTTATGCCATATCTACTACATTGCAATTAATAACAATAATGATTACAATCTTTCTTACTTAATCAAATTGGTATTAATTTCTTTTATTGCAAATTTATTACCATAATAAATCAATCAATATCAATATCATCTTTTGTCTTTAAACAATAAAGTAAACTAAGAAGTGGTAGTGTTTAGATAATCTTATAAATAAAGTAAGTGGCAGTTAATAGCATATAATTTATCAAAATATTAGGATAGTGGATTTATGACCAATAACTTAATGCAATTTTATAATTACTTAATTATAAGAACATCAATAATAATTAAGATTAAACATATTTTTAGTTATCTTTTGTGCAAAATTTACTTCAGTGGTTGTGAAAACATTCTGTGAATTTGTACCATGATGTAGTGAAAACAATACCCAGACACAAGTTTTAATAAAACAAATTTAACAAAGTTTATTAACATCAAATAAATTTAAGTAAAAATAAAACAAATCTATTTACATCTTATTTACAATGGATATCCTTCTTTCCTTACACATGACAAATGTTAATTCTACAATTTTGTACTTCTTTATAGTTAATCCAATCATTATACATTTTAAAAATTATTTTAGTTATTTTCTTTAGGTTTATCACACTATTTATTTGAACTACTTATGGGTAACAACATTTTTTACCTTTTAAATATACTAAATTTACAATATTCTAAATTATTTTTGTGGATCAATATTTTATAACGTCACACTTTATAATCAATATGGTCTTAAAAAAAAAGAAAATTTACATTTCTTGTTACTTTAAACAAATTGCACAACATATTATTAAATATTATGATTAACTTTAATGTTTGTTCTCCCATGCTCATATAAATTATAATGCGTTTTTTTTGCATAAGCCATACTCCTGTATAATATTATAATGTGTTTAAATATCACCCTGTTACAATTTCAAATATATGATAATAATTATCGAGTGTTATAGTATTTTTAAATATACAACACTTATCTCTTTAAAAATATAATTAATAATAAAAGAGCGTGAAAATATATTTTAATATTTTGTATATTCTCATTTGATATACTTTTACAAAAAAATATAGTTTATTTCTAAATTAAAATGATTCTATAACTTCTTCCATTATTTAGGACATCTGTATCTTTCTTTCAATGGTTATAATCTATTCTTGGTTAACTCTTAACTATTCTTATTCCAAGTAAAATCATAACATACATTCTAAAATATCTATTGTTTTCCCTTCAATAAAACCTATCATATACAATGTAGTAGCACGAAATACAGATTAAGATAGCGAAAGATGTATAGGATATTGGGAAGAAAGATGGATAACTTGTTTTCAATGTACTTCAAGAATGCATGGAACAGTGTGAACAGGTTCGACATTTATTGTCTATTAACCCTTAAGATAAGAAAGTGATGTGGCAGCTATTTATTCAGCTTTACCAAACATCAAGGCAACTCACACGAAATATAAAATAACACTGTCCAAGACAACATGTGTATCAGTCGTAGGGCTACGTTAACTACGCTGATTATCACCTATAAAATGAAATGTGGATCAGCCATAGGGCTATGTTAACTATGCTGATTCTCTCACAAAACTACTTATTTCCATTCCCTGTATCATCCTAGATTTTCATACATCATCTTGGTTTCCAAATCATGCCTGTACTCCCAAGTCACTACTTAAATTATCTCTCTAGATTTTCACTATATCAAACATCGATAAATACAAACAACTTTTAAAAAAAACAACAAACAAGATTCGCTACTATAAAATCATTTCTCTATCCCTTAAGAATAATTTATCTCGCTTTATAACACTGTATATTCATCCTTTACATTTTTTTTTTTATAATATTCAAATATCCCAATAGGAAAAATTAATAGAAAAGGTAATACAATCATCGATTATATTAAATTATTATTTATCAACAAATAAAATGACTATCGTATGCATATTTTCAAAAATCTAATCACATCTCAAAATGTTTCAATGTGTTGTTTTAAATGCATTTTACAATAATAATAATAATAATAAAACTTTTGTACTACATTCATTCAATTTTCGGCTGATCTAAATAAATAAAACATACATTATATCATCAATAATTATAAAATGTTACCAAAAAACAATTGTTATCTTCGGATTAGGCTTTGCAGTAGGCTTCTTTTCCTTCCTTCGAGCATCACAAATATACAATTACACACATACAATTTTATTAAAAAACATTCAAAATCAAACATATTTCATATAATATTATATATACCAAAATTAATGTATTTTGTTTCCCTATCGTTTTCTGAAACCTAATGCTTATAATAATAATAAAAAATAATTCAAACCATAATTAAATATTTTTCTGACGGTAAATCTTGTTTAGTCCCATAATATTACTCTTCTTCTTTTATCTGAATGTTCTCCATTATGACTCTCAAAGTTTTGAAATAACTTGGTTCATTTAATAAATTTGTTTAGACTATCTTTAATTTTAGCTTTTAGCATCAGATTATTAAAATATATTTTAGTTAGTTATCCCTCGAAGTTTTTTTTAATGTTCTGGCAAATATTCCCTCGGCGCGTCGATGCATCTTTCTCCTTTTTAATTAGACTACGAATATTTAATACTTTAGGTACCAATTGCGTTTTATGGATCCAATATTTTTTATATTCCTCTTCCGTATTTTTCTTTATACAAATATTTCTCTTTAGCAAGCTTTATTTCATTCATTCTTAATTTTATGTACATTATTTTTTGATCTTTAACTATTTTTTTTTTTCTAGAGTATACTTCTTTTTCGGGTCATCTTAAAGAAAGCAATTCCAATAATTTTAATTTTAAAATTATATTTGTCCATTTATTCTTAGATGAATCATAATGATTTTTATATTTTATTCTCTTTCTGAACTTTGCGCACAATGTCTTTTCATCTATATTACACGCGTAAAAGCAGTTTCCTTTGGATACACTATATAAGCGGTATCAATGAACAATATAAACAATTTTGAAATGTTATAAACTTTAAAACTGGTTTTAAAGAATCTATCCATATTTTTTACTGAAAATTCCGACTGTACTTCTATAGAATTCACTGGCAGGTTCGATTAAGTTAGTGATACATAATTTATGAAAACTTTAAAATTATTTATTTTAAGACTCTCTCTATGATCTTAAAATTGTCAGTTAATTTGTTCTAATGATATTATTAGAATTATATTGAAAAATTGAATAAATTGGAGAAAAGAAATTATTAGAGAGCTCAAAATTTTTACCTCTTCACTCGAGTCTGTCAATTCTTGTTCTCCTCGATTATACAATTAATTGGTGCAATTTTGGGAGTCTGCCAAGCTCTATTACTATTGGTCAATCCTACTTGGATTTATAAATAATTTTCTAAAGTTTTAAACTGATAATGTAACACTTAAACACTATCTAATTATTATTTAAAACTAATTATTATATTTAAATCAATTTAAACACTTTTAAAATAATTTTCAAAACAATATTTAATAAAATTATTCACTACTTATTTTTATTATGATGTTTAATAAATTCTATCCATTTCTACTATAATATTATTTAAATACTTTAAAATATTGGTATTAATTGAAACAAGTGCTTGTATAAAAATATTCCAGACAATTACGTAATCGTTTCCGGTGTTTTGTCTATTTTTGTCTGTCTTAATAAATTTACTGCACTTATATTATATAAAAATTTTATATAAAATTTTGAAGAAATAATTTAGAAAAAATATAGAAATAAATACAATTCTCAACATCATAATATTTACTATTCAAATACATTACACTAATTTTTATTATTTAATATAGTTTATAAATTTAAATACTATATAATATTAATTTCTTCTAAGTTTTAAAGTTATTAAAATTGACTTATTAAATACATTTTTTATTACTGATAGCTGTGTTATTTTAATATGGCCAGCTTTTACAACCATATGAGCAATTCTTTAATCTTTATTTAACTAATTTTTTTAATGATTTTACGTATCAGGTATTTGCTTTAGCTTTAAATTGCACTTTACAGACTCTATAAATTTAATATATTCAATACATCAATAAATATATTCTCAAATTTAAAATTTTTTTTTTTTAGTAATTGACCATTATAACTATTTCTTGACCTATAGAAAAGGGTACAATATATATAAAATACATATTTTGCGGGTTCATCCGTGTTAAAAACTTTTAATATCAATATACTGACGTTTCGACTTGGTCACACAAGCCATCCACAGAGTTATAAAAAGGTAGAAAGACAGTATCGTACGTATATTAAAACGCTATAACATAGATACAGCATTTTCTGCTCATCAAAAGATCAGCAATATAATAACCAAGCCTAAGGATTCAATCCCTCTTGAATCTCATGGTGTCTATCAAATCTCATGTAAAAATTGTAAAGCTTCTTACATAGGTATGAGTAATCGTCACATCAGTGTTAGGAGAGATGAGCATGCTAATGCAGTTAAACAACACTCATCATCATCAGCACTCTCACTCCATACTATAGATTCAGGTCATAAAATAGATTTTTCTAGTACTAGGATCATATCCAGATGTGATAATCTCTACCAATGCAAAATCAGAGAAGCCATTGAGATACTTAAAAGGCCAGATTGTATCAATAAGCGAGATGATACGTGCAAACTTCCTCCTATTTGGAAAGATTTCTTTAAAAAACATTCTTAAATTTAACATTTTTGCTATTGGTGGGATTTTTAATGTTTTATTCAAACCAGTGATTGTAGCGCCTCTACAACCGTCTTTCTACCTTTTTATAACTCTGTGGATGGCTTGTGTGACCAAGTTGAAACGTCAGTATATTGATATTAAAAGTTTTTAACACGGATGAACCCGCAAAATATGTATTTTATATATTTAACCCGTGCAAAATCTTCGTTTTAACATATATATATATATATAGTAATGGTTCAAGACATAGGGTAGCATAAAGCATTTAAAGGGAAATTAAATGAATTTATAGAAAATAAGAATGGGTGAATAAATAGCATGACTAATGCCAAAATTAATAACAATTATATCTTTAGTTTTAACTATAATGACTTGCACATGAAATATATGTATAAATAATGCCTTTTCTTACTTCTTCCTTATATATCAACGGTAATAAAAGTTATTGAGAAACAATTTCTTCTTATACCATTTCTGTATCAATCAGTTTAAGGTTGATGTAATAATGGTCTTTTAAAATTACTATGAATATCAACTATAGACATAATTATCATATAATCAGCCTATTATTACTACATATCCATTATGTCCCATAATGCTAGCTACTTTACACAGATACAACCTATGTATGTAAGAAATTGATATCTAATTCTTGCACATACCAAAAAATAAAGTTTAATATAGTATGCTACTACTAATGAAGCCTTGAAAAGGAACAGAACATTCAGAGACTAAATTTTAACAAAATGAAATATTTAAATAAAATAAAAATAGAAAATGCTAAAATGGTTTGAATATGACATAAATGAACACTTTGTTGTGCAATATATCATTTAAAAATGTAGTTATTATATGAACAAATTCGTTAAAATAATCAACTTTGACAGATACCCAATAAATTTTGGTAATCCTCTACTCAGTTCAACATCTGTAATTTTTTAACTGCAGCTGCTGAAAACAGGATATGTTAAACACATATTGCACTATGAAATATTTCAGAGAAGTTTTCCACCTTTCTTCTCAATGACAATTCATATTTGACCAATATGGAAATAGTACTAACTGTTGTTTTTTTTTGTAACTATCTATTTTATAATAGTAATGCATTAAGTTGGCCCCACAATGCATAGTATACATAATGAAATCTATAAACAGGGAATTAGTATGTTTTTCCCTTTTTTAATTAAAAAAAAAATAACAAGATTATAACTAAATTACAATTGTACTGTTTTTTTATTTACATTCATCAAAACTAAAAACAGTTTTTAATTAAAAAACTCTTTCTTAATTCTATAAGTAAAAAACAGATTAGAAATTTTAATTAAATGTACATTCATTAAAGTAAACATCTTTGTTTTACAAAAATAGTTTTCTATTTTTGTTAACTTAAAAATTTTGCATGTGTGTCAAAATCAAAAATGAATAAAATAAAATATTTAGTTTTAAATAATTTACTATATTTAAAAAATACGAAGAAATATTATTTCATCAACATTTATTCCAGATTTTACTTTAAATAATTATATAGGTAAATTTTGTCTGTGTTCATTTTTCCGTTTTCTTTTAAGCTTTAAAAATACATGCACAGACACACTTTAAAATTTTACATACACTGTTGTGTGACATGGCATGAACCCATCTCAATATATATATAATAAATTGTAACCTTGTCATTATTATATATAATATAAAAAAAACACTGCAACAAAAAATATAGTTTAAGATTCATTTTACAATTTTCTTTTTCTTCCTCCTTTCCTTATGAATTGATTTTTATAATTACATATCATACCATTTCCACCTTCTTATACACTTAACAATACTATTTTTTACACCGACACAGTAAAGTTTTGGTGTAAAAAGTATTATTATTAAGTGTACAAGAAGGTGGAAATGGTATGATATGTAAATATTTATTTTAGTAAGCTTAGTATATATTTTCAAAGCATTAGCATTCTACTAATATTTATCAAATTTGAAACAATTTGGCATTAAATAACATTCAAAAAATGTATTGTTTATTTCTTTGAATGCTGTTAATCTCTGATTCATCAGATTCTTCGTGCCATAATTTACATTCTTTTTATTTTTTTATTTCTATTATTTCTTTATTTGCAAATCACTTCGACAATGTTGGAATCAAGCTTATATCCACGTTTTTTTATGATTATAAAGTACTAAAACATTTGCAGAAATTACTTTTTGCTTTTTAATACATAAAAAACATTTTGTATTATTCTTATCCTTAAATTCACTTTTCTTTCACTTAAATATATACAGTTTGATTGGATATTTCCTATGCATATATAACATTAGATGGGTCTATCTTATCTGTTTAATCTTTTGTTAAACAGTTTAATTAATTAATAATAATAATAATAATAATAATGATGATGATGATGATGATGATGATGATGATGAAAGATAAAATAGATAAAATGAAGAAATGTAACATTTTATATTTTGTGGAGATGTAACTAATTGGCCTGCCTATATATATAAATTTTTGCTTTGTCAAAATATAAGAAATGTTTAATGCTATAAATTTATATTTAAAACTTTCATTCATCATTTGAACAGAAAATCAAAATATCTCTATCTAAAAATAGTTACAAGTAAATAAAATAAATTGTAAAAGTTGTATTTAAGCATTGCTAAAGGTGTGTGAAATAAAAATTATTATAACTTTTTTTTAAAAAAAAGATATCCTGAGAGAAAAATATTAGAACGTTTAAACACATATCTTAATAGACAATGATTTTATAGTTTTAGTTTTTCAAAAGAAAATATATTTGTAATTTATGTGTACGGCGTGGGTAAATAAATAAAAAAAATTAATAAAGGATAAACTTTTCTATATTTTAAAACCAGGCACTCTTCACCAACCTGGGAGCTTAATTGTAAGTATAGGAAATTTGAACTCAGATTTTCAAGCACCTTTCACCTATCCACACCATCTTATACAACTGATACACACATGTAGAAAAGATAAATATTCACCAATATACATATTTCATACTAAACCAGCACTCATCAGTTGGTCTAGATTATCATCTCCCATATATATATATATATAATCAGTGCTCAGTTTATATTAAGATAGCAAATATTCATACTTTAATGGACAGGCTTCAACCCACTCCAACCTCCAATTTTTCAGCCATCCATATCATTAAAAATCTGATGATGAAAACTCAAATCCCATGCTGATGCCAATATTATTGCATGCCCATGTTGACCTGAAGTCACTCTGACCCCTCATGTATAGGATCTTATCCATTTAAATACATATAAGAGGGATGGACAGGATACAAGCTTGATGTGTAAATATTTTAAAACCAGGCACTCTTCACAAACCTGGGAGCTTAATTGTAAGTATAGGGGATTTGAACTCAGATTTTCAAGTACCCTTCAACTATCCACATTAACTCATGCAACTGATAAACATGACCACACATATGCAGAAAAGATAAATAATCATGAATATCTGTATTTCATGCTAAACCAGCACTCATCAGTTGGTCCAGATTATCATCTCCCATACATATATATATAATCAGTGCTCAATTTATATTAAGATAGCAAATCTTCATACTTTAATGGATAGACTTCAATCCACTCCAACCCCCAACTTTTCAGCCATCCATATCATTTCCATATTCATAGCTATTGCTACAGCAAAAGAAACACAAATAAAACAACCTAGGATCAGGATATTGGTAATAAAAAAAGCAAAAGTAATAGTTTTTAGAGTTATATTTTTTATATAAAAGAAATTTTAGATAGTATTGGAGCTTTATTGAATAAACAATTAGTAATAATCTTTTCAATATAAGGACTTCATTTCTATTGAGACTAAGAAAGTGTATAAATTTTGATTGCTTATGTGGATATCAGTAATAATTACATCATTGGTAGAAAAAATGAATATATTAATACAATAAAGTAGCATTCATCATGTTCAGCATTCTCCAGTGTTATTGGTTACAGTTTTGGCATAATTTTTTTAACAACAATATCACACACATACACACCCATATATATATATATATATATATATCAGTTATTTAATCATTTTGACCACAGATGGTGCCACCAGGTCACTATGTACTGGAAATTTTATTTACAGTGATCAAAAGTTAATGATAATGATGATTTGCACTGGCCAGACCAAGGGAGAGCAAGAGCTCGATTATTTGTTCAGACAAGTGAGAAAATAAAACACTAAGACAAACATCAGCAAAACTAATTTTAAATAATTTGAAATTTTATTAAATTCAAGCAAAAACAAACATCTAGCAAACAAATATTAAAGTTGACGTAGATTTATTAGCATATTCATCTGAGAGTGTATATGAGTACTGCAACTATTAAAACATTAAACTCTCTGGCAGATATGTTCT
Organism: Epiperipatus broadwayi; assembly: GCA_028023455.1. Classification (NCBI taxonomy): domain Eukaryota; kingdom Metazoa; phylum Onychophora; class Udeonychophora; order Euonychophora; family Peripatidae; genus Epiperipatus; species Epiperipatus broadwayi. The sequence continues at coordinate 9,605 of JAQFVV010015416.1, forward strand.
GCTTCTCACCTACAAATTTAAAAAAGGAATTGATAATATCTTCCTGCTTATAAAAACTATTTCTAGTTTTCTAATTCAGAGATAGCAGAAGAATGAGGTCCTGTAGGAAATCAGTGAAACAGCAAGAGATAAACATTCTCTAGTACCTTGAAACTAGAGATTGGGGAATGATTACGATTTTACGTAACCAAGAAAACCAGAATACTACACATAATAAACCATCAGCCAAAAGATTTGCAGTCTTTAGGAAATGCAAACTTAACTTATTTAAAATTAACTACAGGGTAATAAAAGCGGGACAGGTGAGCAAAATGAAATTATGAAGTTCTTCCAAAGCATTTAGCAAGGGTTAGTAAAATAAGAAGAGAGGCAATACAATAACTATAAATCTAATTTGCAAATAGATTCACAAATAAATAAATTTAAAACAAACCTGGAATCTTAAAACTAAAATTCAAGTAGGCACTATAAATACAATAATAATACACCAACATAAATGCTCAAAATATTGACATCGAACATGCAAAAGATATTATAAAAATAGGTTATTTTTAAGATTAAGCTGAAACTTTAAAAACTCTTGAAAATATAAAAGAAACATGTTACCTCAAGATATAAGGTTAAGATTGCAGAAGTCTTTCAGCATGGCACATATAATTCATTGTACTGGAGAATTCCGATGAAGACTTTAGGTTTCCATTTTTGTTCAGAAGGCAGACTCTCTGTTTTTTTGCTTATCTTTATCTCTTTTGAAAAGAGAGTTGTTTATGGGTATTTTAAAAGATATTTCAAAAGTCCAATGTATTGAAAATTATGTAATTATGCTTGTGAAAATGGCATAGCAAAAGAAATTTATTCCAAAAATAAACGTAGATCTCACTGAATGTTGAAATTTATGCCAGCTGCCAGCTAAATTTAAGATCTCAAAATCAAGTTTAAAGTCAAAATTTTTTGTCTTGCTATAGCAAATTAATTTAAGTTTCTAATGATAATAATGGTCAATTCATATTTAAAAATTACCAGAGCAATACTAATGCTTCAAAAACAAATCTAATCCAGAACTTTTCATAATTTGTGAACTGAAGACTTTAAATGTATGTAAAATTGAATTTTAAAAATCAACTATAATTAAATAATACTTTACAAAACCAAATGCTATAAAATAATAACTAAATGCTAAACACTAGTGAATATTATTTTATTTTATAATTTTTGAATAATGATACTAAAACAAAAAGATAACATAGGGATAAGAAATGATTGCATTTTCAAGAGCTAAATTAATTAATTAAAAAGCATAGAATAATAAAAGCATTTTAGAAATAAATATCATAATCAACCTTTAAAGCAACATTAATCAGTAAAATAAGCAATAAATATAAATGTTTAATAAAAATTTATATCATAAATATGTCTGTATATGTGTAATGTATTGATATAGTTAGAAGAGAAAATACAGCTTAATTAACATGGTTTAAACTAGATAAGCACTATATGAAAATTTATAATGTTAAGGCAAGTAAAAATATATAATTAAAAATATGAACTGAGGAAATATCTATTCCATACATGCAAAATAATATTAAAAATTGCTAATATGCATATGAAAATTAATAGAATTATGAAATATATATCATATTAGATATGTGTCTTCTTTAGAACCCAATTGCATGGTTTTTAAATATTTTATAGATGTTTTAAATATTAAATAAAATTATAAATTCCCTAAAAAGAAAATGATTTTTGTTTAAGTTAGAGAATATTATTGAGACATAGTTAATATAGTCTATATCCTTATATGTTTAGAATTTACTACAATAATAAACTTATTTGTTATATTAAATGACTTCATCTGACTATGAAAATGAAGATTTATTGATATGAGTATATATTTTAGAAAGTAAAAAATTTTGTAATGGAAACTCTGTTTGTGTAATAGTTGTAGAAACGAAAATAAAATGATAGTAGAGGTCATGAAACTTATAATTGATAATTCAACAGGGCTTGCAGTACAAAAGGTACTGTAGTGATAGAGTGTTTCTAATTATGATGAATAGATGAGTGTGGTCTCTTCTATAGACAAGTCAGACATGTAACTAAAATATAAATGTAAATTAAACCATTTTAGAAGTAAATAGTTTCATGATATTAAAGATGCTGCTTATGAAAAAGATGATAATAGTAAAATATTCTTACATATATATTTATGATCAATTTTCAACTTAGATATTATTATTCTAAGTTATGGTATTTAGACATTTAAAAAACTGTTTATTGAGAGATACTGATCTTTGTACCAGAAATCATTCTGTTTGTTTATATTCTTTATATGTAATAAATATTATTAATATTATTCCAGAAATTATATTTATTACTGAATTAGGTTATTCTTATAAATGTTTTGGACATTTATACAGAAGAGATAGTCTATATATTTTAAATTTAGCTTTGATTCATGTTTAGCATGCTTTTGATATATAACATATCATAATTGCAGTTTCATAATCATCATCAACAATAATCAATCCACTGCAGGATGAAGGTCTCTCCAAGTTCAACCCATCTCTGATCTTTAGCTTCTCTTCTCCACATCATCCCTGCATACTTTTTTATTTTATCCAGCCATCTCACATATGGTCTCTTTTTGGATCTTTTACAATCTCTTGGAAAATAATAGCTTATGATATGTTATATATCAAAAGCATGCTGCATGTGAATAAAAGTCAAATTTAAAATATATAGACTATCTTTTCTATATAAATGTCCAGAACATTTATGTGAATATTACAATTACCCAGAAAAGTGAAAAAAATTTTGGTATTGAATTAGATATTGTATATGTTTGTTCTTTTTATCTGTGATCAATAGAGTTGATTGCTATCCAAGAAGATAAGTCATAGATAACAATAGTTGGAGATTTGTGTGTGTGAACATCTTTGTAATTCTTTTAATTATTTAAATAGTAATAAAGTGATGAAAATTATCTTTAAAGTCCATATACTTTATTACATGTATATGTTAGAATGATGATTATTATTAATTTATTAATGACAACTACATTCATGGCACTATATGGTTCTGAGAATTGATAATGATCAGCAATAATATAATGATCCCATCATTTTTGATGCATGATTAGTTTTGTAGTTATTATTGGGACTTGCATATGTCCATTTAGCAAAAAAATATGCTTCATGCTTAGCATTAGCATAATGGCCAATAGCATATTTTATAGTATACCTCATTTGTATCCAGTTACAAAGTAAGACTCTTGGTGAATATTTGATGCTGATAATATGATGTTATATTTGATTTCTCTTTTTAATAAAGATTTTTATTTATTTATTTATGTCTTCTGATGATAAATGCCAGTGCATGTTAAGTCTTTTTATCATTGTTATATATTAGTATAATCTCTTTAATCTATTACAGATATTACTCAAAATGAAGATTGATTACCAGTATCTCAACACCAACATCATCTTATAATAAATAATATAATTATTTTCTATTTTCATATATTATCATTTACATATTTAATGTAAGTTTTTAAAATAGGTAAAACTCTCTCCATACAGTAGTGTCATTCAAAGCAAGACAGAGTAATCAATGGATGCCAGAATGCTTGTGCCTAAAATCCCTATCTAGTGCCTACTCATCCAATATCTCCAAACTAGTTTCTGGCTTGTGGCCTACATCAGTGAGGAGTTTTGGATCTGAGAGCACTTTACATAGATCTCTGAATTGCTATGAGTGGCACTACTGTATGGAAAGAGTTTTGCCTATTTTAACAACAGTTATGAGCAAGCATGGAAAATAGTGATCATGTGATGTTTAAAGGTGTAATTATTTTTCATACTGTTAAAAATGGTGCACAAACACATATTTAAATATTATGGAGATATATATTACCATTATTTATTTTGTGTTGAGTCATACTATCTATCTATCCATCTTTATTCTGTTACTATGTTTTTAATATCCCATTCCTTAGCCAGTTGTAGGTAATATTAATGCTAAATATACATGGATAAATCTGGAAAAGTATATTTTATATCTGTTATACATAACATTTATTTTTACATGCACTATATTGAGATGGATAGTGGACTATCTCATTCTATAATTTACTTTATAAATGTAGCAGGTGGCAGATGTGAATCAAATTCAAATTTCATTAAGTACTTTTTATATAGATTTATATTACATGCATGCACACACTGATAAAGGTCTGCATTTATAATCAATTTAAATCAATTTTATTTTACTTTTAAAAAAATAAAGAAACTGATTTATTTTAACTAAATATATTTCAAATAAAACTGTTTTAAAATTTATGTTATAAAAACAAAAAAACTTTTACTCAATTATTTTGTATTTTTTTACTAATAAAAATTCTTGGAAAATTTAATTTCTTATTGAGCTCTTGGTATTGAAAATGTTGAATTTCTATTAATAATATTTTAATTATTATTTATAATGTGGGGCCCTGTTTAATTAAAAAATGGTATAAACAGGTGGGCTGGTTTAATTACAAAAAAAAAAAAAAAACACAAACTTAAAAAAATTAAAATAATTACTCGTTTATTTAATTAAACAATTTGGTAAACAGAAGTAATTAAGGTAATTACCGTTTTTTTTAATTAGTGAATTTTTTAATTATGTGGGCTTGTTAATTAAAAAAAAAGTTTTTTTTTCCAAATCTGGGTAATATAAAAATACCAGCTCAGAAAATAATTTATTCTTTTTTTTCTTGTGGTAGTTGATTTCGCATGATTAACATGATATATATGGAATCTCTACCAGTAGTTGAATTAATAAATATGTGTGGTTAGGCACTCAAAAATGAACTTCCTTAAGCATGTAGCCTATAATGATTAGAAAGCCCAACTTTGTTTGCTGAGTTTGATCCAACACTATTCCAGCTATCTTCATATTATGCAGTTAAACAGACATGCCTGTCAACAGTAAAGGAAAAATTTCATACCAACTCTACATACCCAATTGTGACTAAGATTGGAAATTGGTAATTGGACAGACTTCATAAATAAATCACTAAAGAGCTCTATTTTACCAACATACACATGTGTGTATATAATTCCATCTGAAAGAAAATAATATTTATTTTGGTATATATTTTCTTGGTCTTAAAGATAAACTTTGTATTTATGAAATATTTTACAAAACATTTAAACTTACATTACCAACAAGTTAGTGAATGTTATAGCTTAAGTTAGATAATTTCATGCATTCATGTATTTATCTGTTATATTAAACTATTATAACATCATTATCTAACTCATAATTTGATATAGGATGGTAGCTTTAAATTATGTTTTCTTTTAAATAGTTCAGATAAAAGAAACCAGTTTATTTCTTAAATCTTAATTCCCATGTGAGAAGGTTTTAGCCTTTCACTTTAATTATGAACTGCTTGCACTTATTAAATAATATTTACATGTGTTATTATCAATTTCATAAGTTCTGAAAATATTACTTTGTTGTAAATCAAAAGATTTCATATTGTTGATTTAGAAATAATACACAGTGAGTTAAATGTGAAGATGTTTAAAAGCTTCATGCTCTTAAATCAAAATGCTTTAGACTGGCTTATATATATAGAAATTTAAGTAAAGAAGAAGGTGGAAACACCTTTTTCTTATAAAATTTCTGTCTTGTGTTGTGACTTGAAAGCTACCTATACAGTCATCATTACATCTGATTGGCTGTTATATAAGCATTATAAATGCACATGCAAAAAGGCTTCAGCCTTTCACTTTAATTCCCACCCCATTGTAAAAAAATTTTAAAAACAAAAAAAAAAAGTTTCTTTTAAAGTCACTTCCATAATTGTTAATAATCATATTTTTGTAACAACTAGTTTTAGATCAATGTAGCTTTAATAAACAAAAGTTTTTAAAGATAAATATAAGTTTTGGTTATATATATATT
>JAQFVV010015417.1:0-15551 GCA_028023455.1 Epiperipatus broadwayi
TATTGCGATATCTACATACAATATAGTCTCGCATGTATATATATTATTGATCCTCAATAATAATAATAAAGAAAAAAGGGTTTCGTTAAAAGAAATAGAAAACCAATAAAAAAAAAAAAAAAGAATTTACTCAGTTTTAATATGTAATTATTTAAAACTATGTGAAAGTCGTGAAAGGGTTAAAATGAGAAAAAAAAAAAGTTAGTTAAAAGGATTCTGAAAACTTATTTTAAAAGAAATTAGAAAAAAACTAAATAAAGATTGAAGATTAGAAAGGAAAGGGGAGGGGTGTATAATGAACGCATCTCTTTCTTTCTTTGTTAAATAAGAAAATCACATATCAAAAGAATGAAAGAAAATAATTGTAATTGTAAAATTAAAAATGTAAAACTTGTACCAAATTTCTAGATAGATTGGTACAAGATAAAGTAATGTAAAGGAATGTTGCAATTAGTAACATTCAATATTTTAAATGTATCAAAAAAATGAAAGAAAATAATTGTAATTATAAAATTGAAAAATGTAAAACTAGTACCAAAAATTCCAGATAGATTGGTACAAGATAAAGAATGAAAAAAAATGATGCAATTAGTAACATTCTATAGAACAATAGCAGAGAAATAAGCAGGGCTGATTTAGAAGCAACTGGTTGTGTTTTCTTTTGCTGGCAAAAACTTAACATAAAAAAAGAATAGAAGGGAAGAAACCGTCTAGAGAATAGCGAGGACGTATTATTCAAATGTTAACGAACTTAGTTGGGTACACTAACATGGAGGGCTAGTGGCAAATAACGGGCGTTTGCTCGGTCTATCTCCGTCCAACCATTCGCTCACTACCTGTAACATCTAAAATGCTGCCGATAAGAGACCACCGTTATGGAACCAGATCTGCCTGAAGATTCGTAATAGGATATTTAAAGAGATGAATACATACTGAAATTCGGAATTAGAAAGAAATCAAACCCACACCAAAAGATTATAAACTCTCACTCCACTAACTGGGACATCGGAAAAGCGAGCAACCATCTCTGCAAAAGAAGGGAAATTTTTCCCACTCGATGGTTGATCCTTCATTGAGGACTCCATACCTAGGTAACTATTATTAATACATGCATGTCAGTCAGAAACCAAAACTATTAAAATTTGCGCAATACTTCGGACAAATATAATTAAAAGAACTTATGATTTTACTATAATAATGTATAAGAAAGTAACAATTGGGTTACGCTAGTTTATTTAATGTTTAATTTGAATTATATTCTTTACTATTTTATTTATGTGTATATTATGTTGGTGTGATAGGTATATGTGTGTTTTATGATTTTATTATGTCATTATAAATAACGAATGGCAAAATTAAAAGTTTATTTATAAAAGGAAGTAAATAGTCATTTGCGTTTTTCTTTTCTTTACCAAGCGAATAAATATTTAGAGTGAATTAAATCTAGGTCATTCGAGCTAACAAGTTTATTAAGTGAGGAATAATAATAAAGCAATCGAAATGGATAAATAAGTCCTTTCGTATCGTAAATAAAGGGAAAGGAAGGGCTATAATTGATATTCCTGCTGTACCGTGATAATTCCGGGAATAAATTTATAAATATTCCAAGCGCTGGGCAGAACAAATTATTCGATTCAAATAATTTGCTCAGCAGAGAAGAAGCGTTTAATTGGGAAATATAATGCTGGGATGATATTTTATATTATGTCAGTGTTCAATTAAGAATATATACTCAATTTTGGGGTGTATATTGGCTTCTTGCTTGTGGTAATCATCATCGGTGGTGAAATGGTCGATCACATAATTAAGTGCGGCTGGTGTTTAACCGAACGGTGGTTGTATTACAATATATTGTACTGGGTTCGATATGGGTCGTTCGAAACACCGGTCTCTTAGGCAGAGAAGAACATACTCAGAGAGTATGTATGCCCAAACAATAGCTATAAAATATATAACTAGTGTTACATTTCCAGGACATAACTTCTTTTCGACTGTTGAGTTCAAAGCACTTTTTTTTGTTTTGTGTAAACACGGGCGCCAGCTATCTATTCAAAAGAATAAACAACGCACTTTGAACAATGGCCACTAACTCAAAGCCTAAATATCCACGACTAGCTCAGTTGTTGGTAATCACTAACAGATTATACATAATTAGTGGTGAAAAAAATTGTAAGAGAGATTGATAAAAAAATTGATAAAAAGAATTGACTGACAAATAAAGTTTAATTTTAAAGATAATTTATTAACTAACATTTACTAATTTTAAACATTTTATAAATCTAAAATAACACACACATTTTAAATTAACACACTATAATATATTTTATGAGAAAGCATAAATAATGTTTGACGTTTATAAAATCATATAGCATTCACAAACATGCATATCAATAGTTCATTTTATGCATGCTTATAGAGTTCAAATTACTTGTCTCTATAGGCTTTACGAATTAATGCGATGCAATGGCTATTATAGAAATAAGAATATGAAATATTATTACCTAGGATTTTGAATGGTGAGAATATTTCCAGCCGGCTGGGAACGTCCCAGCCAGCTGGAAATATTCTCACCTAAAGCAGCAACCAAAGAAAACGAAGTTCTACTTCCCCATTCAAAATCCTAGGTAATAATATTTCATATTCTTATTTCTATAATAGCCATTGCACCACATTAATTCGTAAAGCCTCCAGAGACAAGTAATTTGAACTCTATAAGCAAGCATAAAATGAACTATTGATATGCGTGTTTGTGAATGCTATATGATTTTATAAACGTTAAACATTATTTATGCTTTCTCATAAAATATATTATAGTGTGTTAATTTAAAATGTGTGTGTTATTTTAGATTTATAAAATGTTTAAAATTAGTAAATGTTAGTTAATAAATTGTCTTTAAAATTAAACTTTATTTGTCAGTCAATTCTTTTTATCAATTCTTTTTATCAATCTCTCTTACAATTCTTTTCACCACTAATTATGTATAATCTGTTAGTGATTACCAACAACTGAGCTAGTTGTGGATATTTAGGCGTTGAGTTAGTGGCCATTGTTCAAAATGCGTTGTTTATTCTTCTGAATAGATAGCTGGCGCCCGTGTTTACACAAAACAAAAAAAAGTGCTTTGAACTCTGGTGTTGAACTCAACAGTCGAGAAGAAGTTATGTCCTGAAAATGTAATGCTAGTTATATATTTTATAGCTGTCATTTGGGCATACATACTCTCCGAGTATGTTCTTCTCTGCCTAAGACACCGGTGTTGCAATAGACCCATTTCGAACCCGGTACAATATATATATAGCTGTTGTAAATTTTTTATTAAAATTTATACCACAGTACAGCATAATGGACTTCATTAATTTCATTTTATTCATACGTAAATATCAACACCATTAGTATTCTATCCCATGGATATGTCCAGAGAGTAGTCACATTATCAATTCATCCATTATTCTACTCCATTCTCTTCATTGTCCAGCTCATCAATTCCATATAACTCTTTCCATCTCCTATATCATCATTCTACAATGTCAATTTTTTCTATCCTTTCTTCTTGCTTCCACTCACCATTTCTTCAAAACATTTTTCATTAAACTATACTTTCTTCTTAATATATGCCTAATAAAGTTTCTTTTTTCTGTCTAATTTCCTCAATCAGACTTTTTTTTTATTTGTTCTTTTCAAAACTACTTCATTTGTTATCTTATTCATCCAACTGATTTTTTCCATTCTTCTCCATATCCACATCTCCAAGGCTTCCAATCTGTTCCTAATTTTATTACTCATTGTCCATGTTTTACAATAATACAATAATATACTCCAGACTTAGCATTTAATTAATCTTTTTCTTAATTCTCTCTTTGAAAGTCCACAAAATATTTTCTTTCTCTTAATAAATGCCTCATTTTCCAATGCTATTCTTTTAACGTCATCTTCACTTCTTCCATCCTCACTCAAATATCTAAATCCCTTTACATGTTGTTATCATGGATTTCAATTTGCAGTCTTTTTGTATTCCTCCCTATCCATAAGCACTTCATCTTCTCAACATTAATGTTCTTTCCATATTTGATATATTCTTCCTCCAATTTATTCAACATATTCTGATGACACTTTTCATCCTCAGTTATGGGCTATATCTCTGCTAATCATATATATTTTATTGTTCTACTTCCAATATTTGGTCCTCCACAGTCTAAATAATTATTTAATATGTTTTCTAAATAAATATTTAAAAAACCCAGGTGACATAATGCATCCTTGCCTAATTCCTCTTTCTATATTCATGTCATCAGTCTCATTATTCTCCAAACTATTTCTTATACATCATCTAGTACACATATTCCAAATCAATCTTCTCTCTTTCCAAAGTACTCCTTTATTTTTTTAAGATGGTCATAAGTTTATTCCAAATTACTCTATCAAATGTTTTTTCTAAATCCACAAAACGTATACCAGTTTCTTTATCTTTTCCAATATATCTTTCTGCAATTGTTCTAACAACACCAATAGCATCGCTTTTACATTGTCCTCTTTGAAAACCAAACTATTCTTCTCTAATATAATACTCTACCTTCCCATAAATTTGACATTTCTTTCTAAAATTCTATAGGTATTGCATCAAATCTAACAGCCTTACTATTCTTCATTTGTGCAATTAACTTTATTACTTCATTTGGCAATATGTCCATACCTTTATCATCTACTTCAATATCTTCTTTATTTTCAAATTCATAATTAATTGAATTATTTTCTCTTCTAAATGGACACTGAAGATATTCTTTCCATCTTTTTAATATGTTATTGCTATCAGTTAATTGCTTTTCATTCTTATTGCAATTTCACTTGCTAACCATATCTTTTTCTCTTAAGTGACATTTCTAATTTTATCAATTATTAAATTATATCTACTCACCTGTTGAAGCATTTCCATCTCTCAACATTCTTATTCCATTTTTCTTTTGATAAATCTCTCTCTCTTCTTAACTCATTATTAATTTTTCTGTGCACTTTATCCATCCTCAGTATTAAGATTCTACAATCTTTTCCATCATACCTTCTGTTATCTAAGGTAATTTAGCTTTGTTTAACTGAAGAGTGGCTATTTGATTTTTTGCTGTTTTTTAATAATTCTTATTTAATCCTATACCAATACTTATAAGTATTATTAATATTAATGCTATTTATTGCTCACATATTAAACCAAATTTTCCTTTTTCCATTTTTTTTCAATTTATCTAACTCCCATCTTACATATCTTTTTCCTCTTTTTATTATTTTTAAACTCAATTTTAATTTAGTCATAACTAAATTATGATTTGAGCTTATATCAGCACCAGACAAAGCATGTGAACCCTGAATAGCATTTTTGTATCTATTATGAATTAATATGTAATCAATTTGATAATATTCATTATTACCTGGAACTTTCCATGTATACAATCTTTTTATATGATTTTTAAAGCAAGTATTTGCAATCAAAACTCATCCCCCCTTAAAAAATTGTACAAGTCACTTACTCTTTCATTTCTTTTTCTGAACCATAATTTTCAACAACTTTTTCTTCTTTATCTTTCCCCACAACACCATTCCAATCACCCAATAGCAATATACATGGATTTTTTCTCTCACATTCAAAAATTTTCTCTATTTTCTCATATTTTTCATCAATTTCAATATCTTCATGATTAGTAGTCACCATATAAACTAGTATGATTACCAAATCCCTAAGACTTATAGTTATTATCATGATCAACCTATCATTAATACAATCTACATTTGCCACAATATTTCAAATTTGCTTTCCAACATCAATGCCAACTCCATTAATAGGTCTATCACCACCCAAATAAAATAACATTTCTACTGCTTACTTCCCTATATCCCTGCCACCTCCCTTCACTTAATCCTCTAACATCAACACTATACATACTCATTTCTTTTTAAAAAATTTCCAATTTCCCAGTCTTCTCAATGATCTAACATACAAATTTTTAATGTGCCTTCTCTCAATGAATGAACTTTATGAGGAGTTTGCAGATTTATTCACCTGGATAGCCTCACGTCTACTCTCGCTGGACAAGACATCAAAGTCATCCCTAACTAAGGTCTTAATACCAAACATAATGATTTCTGTAAACATAGTCATAATAAAACAAGGGAATTATAAGGCAAAGTGATTTCCCATTGCCATCTTTAACCTGCAATAATCACACCAGGCTTAATATGCTACATGAATCTCATAAAATGAATATCAATCTACTGCTTCCTCTTCACCACTGTCAACTAGTGATCTTCCGCTTACTTGGAAAAACGCTGTTGCTAACTCAGTACCCAGCAAGCTGTCGTCTTATTTAATGGCAGTCAACACTAGCTTTTATTCACCTACCATCAAAGGAATTATGACATTTTATAGAAGTAAACATACCACTGTCTGCTTCATCATTTCTTGATAGTAAATGTTGATATATGTATATACCAAAATTTAAGTACAGTACAAATTTTTGTAAATATGCTCTCTCTTTCCAAATTTATTACTCCACTAATTTTTTCATAATTGCACCACTATTCTACTTTTTTGTTACTTTAGTTGATATTTTAATATGTATAATTTTATAAATAAAACTGAATTATATCTATCCATCTAAAATATCTATTTATATATATGCAAATGTGAATGTGTGTGTAAAATATATATATATACAATACTCACTACTGTCTATAATTTTAGTAACAATATAAGTTTTGAACCAAATGGCACAGATATCATAGTTAAATTTTATAAGTGCATGTATGTATATACTAACTATTAAAATATTTAAAAAACAGAATATAGAAAAATGTTTTTGGAAAAAAAAAATCAATCTCCACAATTTTATAATAATAAAATACAAGATATATAATCATAATCTTCTATTTTATGCTTATTTTCTTAAGTTATTCATATTTTCTTCATGAATTCTATTTATTATAATTTCAAACATATCTGTAATTTTAAGTTCTCAATTTTAGAGCTACATCATAAACTTTAATGACTCTAAGCTTGTATCAACAAGAAAATTAGAAAGTAAAAAGTGTAAATTAAAATCTACTGATAAAAATTTTCTTAAAAAAAGAAGATGCATCTAGGAAATAGAGAACATTTATAAAAACATATAAATATATACAAAACATACAAAGTAACTACAAAAAAAAAAAGATAAATAAATAACTTGACTAATTTTAATATATCCACCACTATATCATCAAAAATTCAAATTATATATAAACATATTTCAGAGGAAGCACCTATTATCCAAGAAGTTAAAAGATAGATTTTAAAGAGAGAAAAATAAAAGTAGATAAAACTAATAGTAATTGAAAAAAAAAAACAACAGATTGCTCTCGATCATTTTAATTTGTAAAAGTTAATATTCGACTGATCACTAATACAAACGTGGAATTGACATATATTTCTATAAATATAACACCAATACAGAAATTTTCACAGAAATAAATACTTTAATACTGGAATAGATTGAATCACAATAAATTTATCTGTCAGATATTATAATATACAAATATCTAAATTAAAATATAAAAACCGCTTTCAGAAAATATGTATATTAACAAACAAGAACAAAATCACTTTTATTGTGTTCTTTAATCTGAAAAAAAAAAAAAATTAAAAAAAAGGTAATGTATCACAGATAATGTACATGTTTTACAGATTGCTGGTATGAATTTATTTATGCCTTCAACTAACTCTTACCATAAAAAATATATCCAACTGATAAACACTAACATTCCAGTAAAAATACAGCAAAAAATAATAATATAAAAATAAATACCACTGAAGTACTAATTCCAAACAATACCTGTATGAGATCAATAATTGGGTCCAGTATTTCATTTCTAATAACACTGCTTTTATCCAATAAAATTCTACAACAAATCAATTACTGACTAATAGAAATATCTTTCCTACTTAGAATATTCAAATTTCTTTATCTCAAATAACTAGGCTGCAGAAAAAGAAATACTATCATTTTTTTTTAAAGAAATACTAATACAAAAGTATTTTCTATTCATTATTTCAAGACATTTTATTGGAATTGTCATATGATAACTACCATCACTTTTCATCATCACTATTTTCAATTTAATAGCAGGAAGCACGTATATAACTTACCCCCTTTAATATAGCAATCAAAACCAAGCCAATTCAACTTTTTTCTCAAATCTTTACCCTATAATAATGATTAATGATTTTCATTTATCTTAATCTGAATTTGTACAGAAGTGTCTTCATTTAATTAATAAATACTTTTTGATTAAAAATTTCTTTCGTCCTAGCTCCATTTTCTTCTATAGTAAAAAAAAAAATATTTTTTAAAATAGATATTCTATACTATTCACTGAATCTCTGCTCTGATACCACTTATTCTTTAATTCCTGTCGTCAATCATCCTACACTCAAAATAAAAAAAATCTTTAACTAGTCATACACAATGAATTCTTATACAGTAATACTATTGAAACTTCTTAAATCAATTATATCATAAAATATCATTTCTAAGGTTTAAATTTTTTACAGAAAAACTGACATTCTGACACTTACTCCGTTAATGGCCTGGATTTCTTACATTTACTTTATTTCCTTTGTAAATTGGCCATTACAATCATAAAAATATCTCCCAGTGATCTACTAAATGCTCCCAACAAAATTATTCTTAAACAAAAAATAATAAAAAAACTATATCTACAAACCCATCATTGCTCACTCAGTTATTTTTAAAATAAATGATTAGAAATTATCTATCTGTCTATGAAAGAAAATCAAATAATTTCTTTACTGATCCCCAAAATTGTCAAGAGATTATATATTCTAAGCTGTAAAGATATGTATATCTAAGTTATTGCCCAAGACCCATAACAAATTACTGGACAAAACATGATTCTGAATACTTTTTTTATTTCAAATCTAAACTACAAGCACACCTCATTCTAACTGATCTCCTCAATGCTTCAAATTAAGTAAAAGAAAATTCAACATAACTAATCAAGCCATGATCATCAAATTGAAGAATACAGTATATATATTTCCAAATTTATTTATCTCAAATTCTTCACCATTCCAACCATTTATAACTTTATCATGTCTTTATCCACATACTAAAACAAATCAATTGGTTCTATTCAATTTCCAAAGTTACTTTCTGAAAATATATTCTATCTTCTCTCTTTAACAAATAATGATTACTTTCCAATGAGACTTCATTATTAAAACAATAGAGTCATTAATTAAACATAAAGTCAATCAACCTTTCCAAAATTTCCAAATTACATTTTGCTAAAGAGCTATCAACCAACTCTGCAATAAATTTTTGAACTAATATCAGACTATGTGACACAATCCTGAAAAGCATCACCAATTACAATAAACATCAGCTTTTGAAGATTCCATCCAAACCTAAACTCATGCATCTGCTTATGTAATATCCAATTTCCCTATCTTTTACTTATCTTCTAATAAATCTACTCTTTAATAAATATATACTACCCTAAATGACAAAATTTCTCTTAGCTTTCCTCCACTAATTTGATTCCCCAAGCTTTCCATTAAATTTATTATTCCACATTTTAGATATCAATTTGATTTTTTTAAGAAAGTTATTAAGTGTATATATCTCTTATATTCAATATTAAAAGGATGACTTGGCTATTCTATTTCCATCCAAAAAGTACTTTTTGAGACTATTCATCAATGTAGAATATGATTCAAAAGAGTACATCTTATCATTCATCAAATACAAACCATTCATATGGAATATTTGTGATTGATAAAGTGATTTTCTTTCATTTTATTAAATGTCAAATTTTCTAGGTTTCATAATTCATCATTCTGAATTTAATAATATTTGTCATACAAAAAGATGACTTAGCATCCACACAGAAAAGTAATAATTCAATTTCTAAAATTTCTTTCTTCATCTACACTAACACTTTTCTCATAAATATTCATATTTTGTCAAAGCAATATATTTTATGCCTACCATCAATACCTCCAATTCCTTTGTTTAAAAAAAACTCTCTAAAGATCAACTTGATTTGGAATAAAAAAAAGTAGTTGCCATTTAAATTTAAAATGTGTAAAAACATGTACCATATAATGAACTATATTTGCATTAAATTAACATTTTCTGCTTGTAAAATCATTAATTATCTTGCATAATCCTCAAAATAACTATCTTAATATCATAAACTTTATTCAAATCCTCCACAAATTATATTTATTAGAAATATAATAAACAATATTTTTAAAGACTCAAAACTTCCATAATCTGTTTTCATAACAAAATGAAATATGGTGTGACTTATGAATTAGCATATCCAATAACTGTGAAATAAATTGTTCAATCACTACATTATCTAAACCAGTGTTCTTCAACTCTGTCACACCTGTGGACCAGCAAAAATAAGGATAAGATTTTGCGGACTGGCAGAAGTCTACAAATAAATTTTCTTAAAGATTTAAAGTGCTTGGCCTTAGATGAGCATAATTGTTATAACTGACCAAAACAACACATTAGTTACTATGTATTGTAATGGTATTTCTTACCTTCACATGCGGAACACTCTTTCTTGAGTTGCGCTGTCATACTGCTGCAGAAAACAATACAATAACAATCATACTCATTAATGTGCCTGCATTGCTATGTTTATTATTTCATTGTTAAAACATGCAAGAATAAAATGTTATTCACCTGAATGTTGGAAAATATCACAGTTAGTGTAATTACATGACAATGATTATGATAAATGTAATATCTGTATTTAATGTTAAATATACAAGATGAAGTTATATATATATGGAGTTTGTATTGAACCGAGTTCGAATATGTGGATTCGAAACACCAGTCTCTTAGGCAGAGAAGAACATATTCTGAAAGTATGTATGCCCAAACGATAGCTATAAAGTATATAACTAACGTTACATTTCCAGGACATAGCTTCTTCTCGGCTGTTGAGTTCAACATCATGTCCAAAGCACTTTTTTGTTTGTGTATAACCACGGGCGCCAGCTGCTTATTCTAAAAGAATACTAAAAGAATAGACAACGCACTTTGAACAGTGGCCACTATCTCAACGCCTAAATCCACGACTAGCTCAGTTGTTTGTAAAAATCACTAATAGATTATACTTAATTAGTGGTTAAAAGACTTGATAAAAGAATTGTAAAAGGAGTTGATAAAAGAATTTGATAAAAGGAATTGGTAAAAGGAATTGACCGACAAATAAATTTTAATTTTAAAGATAATTTATTAACTAACATTTATTTACTAAATTTAAACTTTATAATTCTAATAAAACAAACGCATATTTTAAATTAACATTTCTAAATAGTTAAAATATTCCTATAGATTTAATAACAGAACACTCTAATTTAACTAATAAATATTGATATAATGATCACGCACATATTAACTCATGTACACACATAATAATAATAAAGTATTACATAGCATTTGAAATTTAATTACACATATCAATAGTTCATTTATGTATGATATAAAGTTCATATAATTAGACTCTTGAAAGATTCGTACGAATTAATGCAAGGCAATGGCTATTACAGTATAAACGAAAATAAGCAAATGTTTTACCTAGGATTTTGAATGTAGATTTAGCACTTTGTTTTCTTCTTGTTTGTTGTTTCTTCCAGTATGAATGGTTCCAGTATGAATGCTTCCAGCCGGCTGGGACGTTTCCTTGCTGAGTTTCCTGATTTTCATGATTATTACTATCGGAGACAATTAGATACTGACGGAGATTTTCTAAGATGTTAAGCTGACATTATTTCACGGGCAGATCTGCTGTTTTCATAGGACATCTGGGCTGGAGATAAACGTGCGCTCAATTAATTTCTGAACTGTACTCACTCAATAAATTTGTGAACTGACTTGTCTCAACTGCTTGTCCGATAAAATATTCAGTATTTATACCAATGAAGTGTTTTCTTTTCAATATCCTCCGGCAAATATCTGTGGTCAAAATTCTTTATCAATTAATCCTTTGATAAACGTGTTTTGGAAGATTGCTTAATTAGTAATAGCCATGCAAAAATGTTGTTTGATATTAATTAATAACCATTGCCGTGTTTTTTAATGATAATTTTCTTTAACTTTCATTTATTTAAAATAAAATTTATTCTATTGTTGACAATCGCAGATATATACGCACATATATTTTTAATACAATTTACTATTTAGTTTTAACATTATTTTTTCTTTAATTAAACTTGAATGAAAAGAGATTTGTATGTTTTACCCTTTTAAATTATATTTTTATGAATACTAATAAAAACTCTTTACTTCCTTTTATAACCCCCAGTTTAATTTCTCTAACGAAACACCCCTCTCCCCTTCTGATTAATTAATTGTAGCTTTTTTTATTTCAAACTAACGCTAGAAAACTATTTGATTCTTATCCTTTTCTAAAACAAACTGCAATAAACTCTTCAACATTTAATTTTATGTTTTTCTTTTATGAACGATTATTTTAATAATATAATTTTAGATAAAATTATATGTGCCTATATCAATATAGGTACAGTATAATAAAAAAACTTTTTTTTTAATTTTGAATTTCTTTAGAAAAATAATAAAAAATTTAATTCTAAACCCTCCCCTACCCCATAAACAACTATGATAACTAAAAAAACAAATTAATTTATATATGATTGATTAGATTTTGTTTTCGTTCTGTTTCTTTTTTAATTGGGTAAAAATGAAATAAAAAAAATAAAAAAAATTGTTTATATTAATTGAAAGTTTAAAATCTTATTATTCTGTTATTACAAACTTTCCTGCCAGTCTAGCGTAGACCAGCAGAAAACGCGGACCAAGAGTTGAAGCCGACTGGTCTAAACAATAAACAAAATTATCCAATGATTTAATAACTAATTTCTTGAGCCCAAGAACTTAAATTTTTTTAAAATAAAAATTTAATTTCAAATCTCTTTCTGTCAACAGTTTTCTTTATCTAACAGGATATTTTCTAATTAGACATTATGTATTTCATCAATAGAAGTGATAATAAGAACATAATTTTAAACCTCTTTTCTAACTATCTTGGAAAATAACTTACAAAGAAGATTTTCTATTAGTATTAGAATAATCAACATCTCTCTAATTTTCACATGGTACTTTTGAGATACTATTTATGTTTTGGTCCAACATCTCGAAAAAAACCCATCTCTTTTTTATAGTTAATAAACAAACATCAAACATTAGCTCATCTTGATATATTTGCAGCTACATTTAGTCATCTCCATTACCTTCAATATTGTAACTTCATACTTATCTTCAAAGTTTAATTAATTATATTATTTTAATCGCTTATATATATAATCAAAATTACCCTAAATTCACAACTCAACCAGATTAGCCAAGAATATAAACTCTGAAACATTACCAATGGTTTTACTGCTACAAGGAGACTTCTCAAGTGTAAATAACTACAAAATATTTTAAAACTAAAAATTACCCACAATTCCACATATTTCCCATACACTTTTAATATTAAAAGAACTTTTAAATAAGCAAAACTCTCCATACAGTAGAGCCACCCTGTGCCAACCAGAGTAATTAATGGACACCAGAAGCCTTGTGCATAAAATCCCCATCTAGTGCCTACTCATCCAATATCCCCAGACTAGTTTCTGGCTTGTGGCCTTCATCAATAAGAAGCCTTGGATCTTAGAGCACTGCACCTAGATCTTAGAATCTAATGCAACCCTTCAACAGCCACCTTTTATCTCTACTTAACTACAAAACTATGAGAATGAAAGTGAAAAAATAATATTTTCAATCTAAGCTCAATAGCTTATACAGTCATATGGGTCTGAACTCAGTTCAGCACCCATAAATTTTGGTGTCTTTGGCTCTTTAACAACCATAGCCACCACTGTCCTATTAGGCAGGATTGGTGTTAAACCACTAAACATCACATGATCACCATATCTTATGCTAGCACATAACTGTTATTAAACAAGCAAAACCCTCCATACAGTAGTGCCACCCTGTGCCAAACAGAATAATCAATGGATGACAAAAGGCTTGTGCATGTAATCCCCATTTAGTGTCTACTCATCCAATATATCCAGACTAGTTTCTGGCTAAGACTTGTGCATGAAATCCCCATTTAGTGTCTACTCATCCAATATCTCCAGGCAAGTTTTTGACATCCATTGATTACTCTGGTTGTCACAGCATGGCACTACTGTATGGAGAGATTTGCCTGTTTAATAACAGTTATGTGCTAGCATAAGAGATGGTGATCATGAGATGTTTAGTGGTTTAACACCAATCCTGCCTAATAGGATACTGATGGCTATGGTTGTTAAAGAGCCAAAGACCCCAAAATGTATGAATGCTGAACAGAGTTCAGACCCATGTGATTATATAAACTACTGAGCTTAGATTAAAATATTTTTGTTTTCAATTTCATTCTCATAGTTTTGTAGTTAAGTAGAAATAAAAGATTGGCTGCTGGAGGGTTGCATTAGATCCTAAGATCTATTTGCAATGCTCTCAGATCCAAGGCTCCTCACTGACGAAGTCCACAAGCCAGAAACTAGTCTGGGGATATTGGATGAGTAGGCGCTAGATGGGGATTTTATGGCAAGCCTTCTAACATCCATTGATTACTCTGGTTGGCACAGGGTGGCACTACTGTATGGAGAGTTTTGCCTGTTTAATAACAGTTATGTGCTAGCATAAGAGATGGTGATCACATGGTGTTTAGGGGTTTAACTTTAAATAAGTTAACTACTTCAGAATCATAAATTTTTAATAATAATAATTCTTTTTATTTTATTTCTTAGTATGGCTTGTATCTTTTCATGATTATATTATTTCTTCTTTAATTTGTTCAGTTTATATTCATTATTGAGAAGCAAAATTATTATAAAAAAGAATTGGATGATTATGATAAATTGAAAGAATTGATAAATGAGTTTATTTATTCTGATCCTTCAATAAAATATGTGGTAGAAAGAGGGGGGTTAGATTTTGTTAATTGAAATTTTTAGATCTATTGGTGATTAGAAATGTAGATTAATTGTTTGGTCCATGAAAAACATACAGGCACATTATTAATTTTGATGAAGCTAAGGTTGTTCTTTGAGAGAAATGAGTCCATTAATGAAGCTAAAATTGTCTTCTTTGGGAGAAATGAAATGAAAAGCATTAAAGAATCTTTATTTAAAAATTTATGATTCTGAAGCAATTAACTTATTAAGAGTCCTTTTAATATCAAAGATCTATAGGAAGTAAGTGGAATTGTAGGTAATATTTAGTTTAAATATGTTGTTATTTTGTAGTTCTTTACACTTGAGAAGTCTGCTTGTAGCAATGAAACCATTGGTAGTGTTTTAAAATTTATTTTCTTGGCTAGTCTTGTTGAGTTGTGAATTTGGAGTAATTTTGATTATTTATTGACTAGTTTAGCTTTATGCTTTTAATATATATATATTCTAGCGTTATATGTCCCTTTTTCACCATCTGGTGTA
>JAQFVV010015418.1:0-15543 GCA_028023455.1 Epiperipatus broadwayi
TTATAATGAAAGAAATTTGCTTTTTATTATCATAAGCATTAGGTATAATATGTTTTGTAATATTTGTCTTAAAAAGTAGAAGAAAATAATGTTAATTTGCAAAACATGAAGAAAATTTACTACTGTATGATTGTGGAACATGGACAATGAGTAATAAAATTAGGATCAGATTGAACACCTTTGAGATGTGGTCACAGAAAATGGAAAAAAAATCAGTTGGATGAGTAAAATAACAAATGAAGGTTTGAAAAGAATAAATAAGAAGAAGATTGATCAAGGAAATTAGAGATAGAAAGAGAAACTGAACTGGACATATATTAAGAAGAAAGACTAGTTTAATGACAAGTGTTTTGAAAAGAATGATAAGTGGAAACAATCAAAAGAAACTGATAAGATTGATATTACTGAATGATATAAGAAATGAGAAGAGATATGTGGAATTGAAGATCTGGGCAATAAAGAGAACAAAATAAAGAAATTGATAAAATTGTAATATCATTGATTTCTGAGCCTGTCCATAAAACAGAATACTATTGATTGATTAATAAGGTACTGCAAAACCTGAAAGAGGGTGCATAAAATTTATACAATATGAATTAAATTCGAACGATTTTTATTTTTGCAAAATATAGATATACTTAGGAAGGTACTGAAATTGACTGTTTAATCCGAAAAAAATATATGAAGTTAAGGCAATTAAAAATTTAAACTGGTCACGTATACTGTCTGTAGCAAATACAGAGTATAAAAAATGCATTAGCAATCTTTTTCATGAAGAATATTTTATATTTTTCTTAGCAGAAGTTGTATCATACAACTATAAAATTAATCCAAAATATCATGTATAGTAGCACAAAGTATAGAAAAATAAAATTGTTTTTTTAAAAAGGGCCATATAATTTTTTTATAACAACAACAAAAAAAAAGAAATGGCAACATTTTAATGAAATAGAAAAAAAGAAATACATAAAATTTTAATATAAACTTATCATGTTAGTATAATCATAAACTAGGCATGTCATGCAGAAACTCATAAAAAACAGATTGCCTATGTTTAATCTAAAAGTTTTTATATTACACATATTTATAAAGGCATTAACACATATTATAATTAAAAAATTGTTATCATTAGTGCCTTAAATAAAGATTTTTGTTTTAATTATTATTAGGCCTAGTGATTTACTTTAGTCCTTTTGTCATTTAAAATGGCTACTTCTATTTTTTGTCTCACTATTGATAAATTTGTGGTGTCAATGATCTGCCATGGTAAATTTTTTTTGTATATTATATTTATTTTTTATTTCATATATTAATGTATTCCATTACTGTGTTTCAACTTTTTCAAGATAACTTATTTTATTTTTGGATTTATTTTTTTCAGATGAAGACTATAATTATTATAGTATCCATTAGCTCAGATGCCTCCACCTACATTTGAGATAAACACAACTTTCATACACCACACACACACACACACACATATATATATATATACACACCTGGGTCTCTTTTTACGTGGACTTATTTAACATGATTTTGAAGTTACATGATTCGTGTTTCACTAGAAATTGAACTCCGATAATGCGCTATTACTTTAAATAATAAATTTCATGCACTTACGTTATATTGAAAGTAATAGCACATTATTGGAATTCGACATTCATCTTAGTAATTTTAATATTTTCAGTGCTTTATAATAGTAAGATTTTATGCAATAATGAAATTAAAATCATGATTTCCACATTTTATGCATACACATATTAAATTTTACAAGATTATAATGTAAATTTGTTCAAACATTGTGCGTGTTAATTTTGCATTTTAAATCACATTCTGTTTTTTCTTTTTAAAAAAGAACATAATCAATTATTAATCATTTAGTGTCCACAAGTTTATTTTTAAAAGGTCAGTAATAGAAGTGGGCACAAATAAATTTGACAATTAAAAATTAAAATCTGATTTTTAATTGTAAATTAACAATTTAAAAATTACTTATGGTGACTTGAAATTAATGTGATGTGAAATTTGATTTTTAAATGGAATTGAAAATTAAAGACAAAAATAAGAATTTAATTTTTAGTTGTTAGTTTCATAAACAATTAATAAAGTCATCATCTCAAAGATTAATTACTAATTACGTTGTCACCAGAAAACCATTGACACAACATGAGTATGAAGTTGGCGCTTTGTTTTGCAAACGAACGTGTTTTTCAGCAAATAGCTATAATAATTAAAATGTGTATAAAAATGTAAATTACTGTACTGTAAATTATGCATAAAAATATATTATTTTGAATAAAATAAAATATTATAGTTAAAAAAAGTTTGTCTTGTATCAATTTTTTTCAAATTTGAAATTTTTTATTAGTCATATTTTTTTTCCTTTTTTTTTTTTTTTTGTGCGAATTTTAAAGTAATTTTACGTTGGTGCTTTGCTTTTATGCAAATTTTGAAAAATCACAGATTGCATCCCCCCTTTTTCAATGTAAGTTATGTCTATTTTTGTGCAATTTCATTTGTGCATGTTTCCTGAGAAACCTATCTATCACGTAAAACAAGACCCGGGTATATATATATATGTTTTTTACACTGAATACATTTTAGAATTATTGATGTTTTTGTATTTATTGAACAGGTACAGGTTATATTTTTCATTCATGGTTATATTTGTTAGTTCTGGAATCAGGATAATCATTGTTCCTCCTCTTTTTTATACACTTTTATTTAGGCTGACTGTTTTGAAATCACATGATTATCATTTCCTATGTGTACCCAAGCTGTTAAAACAATAGTAAATTCTCCATATGGCAGTACCATCCAGTGCAGGCCGTAATCAATGGATGCAAGAAGGTTTGTACATAAAATCCTTATATAATATCTATACATCTAATATTCCCCGACTAGTTTCTGACTTGTGGTTTTCATTAGTGCACAATATTGGATCTGAGAGGAAAGTGCAGTTTTCTCAGATCTAAGGTTCCTCACAGATGAAAGCCATAAGCTAGAAACTAGTCTGAGGATACTGAATGAGTAGGCAATAGATAGGGATTTTGTTTGCATCCATTGATTACTAAGGCTTGCACTAGATGACACTACTGTATAGAGTAAATAGAAATAGATTATGGATAAGTTTAGCAAATTTGGGAATGGATGAAGCTTTAATAGATATTATTAAGAAATTATATGAAAATAATTATATATATCAATTAGAGAATATAGAATCAATTAAAGTTAAAAATGCTGTGGGACTAAGGCAAGGATATCCTATGTCACCTATTTTGTTTGTGTTGTATTTGAGTGAAATAGAAAGAGCAATAGAAATATTAGCAAGAGGGATAGAGATACCGTTAATAGGTAGTAAGGGAGTATATATTTTGTCAGGTCTTTTTTTTGCGGATGTTATTTTTTGTGTGCAGAAAAAAGAGAAAATATGGAAGTTATGTTGAGAACATGTGCAAGGGTGGATAAAGAGATGGGGATTAAATTTAGTGAAGAAAAATCAAATATAATGATGGTTAATACTGGGGATAGAGAAGATGTAGAATTTTTATTGGGAGATATTATGTTAAGTGTGGTGAATAGATATAGTTATTTGGGAATTATTTTAAGTAATCAGAAAAATTATTTGGATCAATGGGAGAAAAAATTGATAAATGAAGCAAAAAAAGAAAGGAATTGATAAAGAAATTAACAGTGTTTTCATATAATAAATATGATGTAGTTAGAATTATATGGAAAGGGGTTGCAGTAGCAGGGTTAACATATGGTAATGATGCATTATATGTTAGTAAAAAGATATTAGATTATTTAAAAAAAGCTCAAAGGGAAGTAGGAAGACATGTATTAGATGCAGAAGTATGGACAGCAAGGGAGGCAATTTAAGGAGAAATGGGATGGTCAAGTTTTTATATGAGAGATGCAAAAAGTAAAATGAAAATGTTTGGTAGATTGCAGTTTATGGATAATAAAAGAATAGCTAAAATAGTATTTAATTGGGTTATGAGTAAAGGTCAGGTAACAAGATGGGTGAAAAAGGTAAAGTGGTATGCAAAATATTTAGATAAAAAATTTATATCAGGATATTTGTACAAAAAATGGGATGATTGTGTTAACAATTCTGATTACTCAGTGTTATAGTAGTAAGAAATGAGATAAAAGAATAAATTTATTAATAAAGACTAGGGAGTTAGAGAGATGGAGAAATAGTATGGAGAGTAAAAAGAGTTTAAATATATATAGAAATAAACAGAATATTAGGTGTGAGTTAATATATGATAATAGTAAGAAAAGTAATTTATTGTTTAAGGCTCGAACGGGATCTTTAGCTACAAAAGAATATACATGTAAATGGAAAAATATGGGTGATTTATTTTGTAAATTATGTAAGGAAGGAATAGAAAATATTAGGCATTTGTTAATTGAATGTAAATGTTTGAAAACAGAAAGGGTATATATAATGAAGTTGTGGAAAAATAATATGAAAAGAGTGATTATACAGAAAGTGAATTATTGGTTTTTATGCTGGGTTTGGAAAAAGATAAGGGGGATTTAGATATAAAGGTTATAGAGTTTACAAAGATTATGTTGTGGAAATGGGATAGAGCAGATTGTGGGTAAATTTAGAGTGAGGAATGTAAAAATAAAGTGGCTAACAGGTTTATCTGGGCATAGTTGCTGAGATATTCTTGACTTTGTTTAAGGAAAAGCCATAATACATCACATCACATCACATCAATTGTGTAAGGAAGACAGAAAAAATATTAGGCATTTTTTAATTGAATGAAAATGCTTGAAAGCAAGAAGGGTACAAATAATGAAGTTATGGAAGAATACATATGAACAAAGTGATTATACAGAAAGTGGGTTCTTGGTTTTTATGCTGGGTTTGGCAAAAGATAAGGGGGATTTAGATATAAAGGCCATAAAGATTATGATGTGGAAATGGGATGGAGCAGATTACAGAAAAACTTAGGATGGGAAATGGAAAGGGAAGATGAAGTGGTTAACAGATTTCTCTAGGCATGATTGCTGAGAGATTATTGACTCCATTTAAGGAGATGTCACAGTACATCACATCACATCACATCACATACTGTTTTTAATTTCTAATTTAGTTGAAATTTTGCTTACTTATATATTCATGATGAGAAAGTGAAAAATTAAAATATTTAATTTTATATTTAACTTTGATAATGTCTGGAAATATTTCTCATATTTTAAAATTAAATGATTTATGAAAGCTGATTTTTTTTTTGGTTTAGTATTTTTATGTAAAAAAATATTCCTTTATAAGTTTTTCTTTACATATAACACACTACTTATGCATAAACATCAATCTAGACATGATTATTTATTCAATATATCAGATTATTGGAAGGAGTATGGAGAGATGCATATTAGAAGTAACAACATGAGATCAAAAATGCAATACATAAGTAGAAGAACAATCAGGTGTTAAAATTAAGAGACTAAAGTAAAACTGAGCTGCACATATTATTAAAAGAGATGACAATAGATGTACAGTTAAAATATTAAATTGGATTCCAAGAGATTGTAAAAGACCCAGAATGAGACCACTTGAGAGATGGATGAAAAAAATAAGTAATTTCACAAGAGTTGTGTGAAGAAAAGAGGCTAGAGATCAGAGAAGATGAATTGAACTTGGAGAGACCTTCATCCTACAGTGGATTGATAATGGTTGACAATGTTGACAATGATTTAAAAAAGGATTGTTTGTATCTCTCTCATCAGTGGCAATTTTCTGCAAGGTTAATTATATTTGATTTCTTCAATAATTCAGTTTTATTTGCACTAAATTCTATACTTTAAATGGGAGACACTGCCAATAAAAGACTAAATAAAATTAGGATTAAGTAAAACCAATCTTGTTTTTACAAATAGAGAAGTACTTCTTGATGTTTAAAAATATGAATTTACTGTGATATTATAATTATAAACATATGGGTATCAAAACAATGTGGTGCAATTGAGCCAACAATTTTCAATACATCACTAAATAAATAAATAATAGCCATAGCTAGCTTTCAGCATAATTGTCTTCTTCAGTAGTATTTTTTGAATACTATGTAAGATCATAGTCATGCTATAAGTGAGTTACAATTGTTATTTATTTATTGATATATTGAAAAGTGAAGAATTAATTTTTATATTTTAACTTTTATATTATTTTGTTTAATATTTTATATATAGGTATATATTTTGTAAAAAATGTGAAATAAAAACAATATTGTTTTTACAACACACACACACACAAAACAATAAATAATAAATAATAAACAGTAAATTTGATTTAAAACATGTAAGGTTAGTGTAATAATAAAATTATATGTATAAGCATATATGCTGGAAATAAATTTATAAAATTCAATATACCAATAAATAAATAAATAAATAAATAAATAATAGTTATGACTAGGATATGACTGCCATCTTGAATAGTATAACACTACTCTATATGGATCTTTTTCAGATATATAACTTATATTGGAAATGATAAATAATAATTTTGTATATATATAAAAATAGGTACATTTATTTATTTGATGGTGAATGTACAGCCAGAGACCATATAAGTGTTTGTGTAAAAAAATTTTTTTATCTTATCTCTTACACTTGAGATTTATTATAAAAATACAATATTTTTTTCCATATATGTTACTAATTATCTACTTTTCATTGATGAAATCTAAATGCTAACAACATAAAAATGTAAACAAAGATTATGTTCACATACTAATATAGTTTTATAAGCTTGATGAATAGTTTGTACACCAGATAAAATTTGGTTCAATTTCTATAGCAATGTCATGGATGAATCTAGCATTTGTTTACTTGTAATGTTTTATGAATTAATTACTTGCTAAATGAAAGTATATCTACATTGCATCATTATGGACATAAATTAGTGTTTGCACACTTATAACATTATATAAATCAATTATCCATGGAATAAAAAGACAATTTGGATATATAGTAAATATCAGAATTAATAAAATGTGCTTTGAATCTAATAGCTTTTTGTAATATTTCTATTTTTTTGTGGAATAAAAAAACATTGTCAGATTGTGGTTTAAGAAATAGACATTAGAACTATATTATTTTGGAAATGCCATATTTAAAGACTGTTACTCAGTTCATTTGCTTATATTTATCATTATTATTGCTACATTTTTTTCTCTTAATTTAAAATGTATACTATTTATTGATATAAATAGTAATATAGTTTTAGATTAAAGTGATTTATTTATATACCTAAATATAAGAGAGTCATATTTTCTTAAGTTTGAATTTATATTTTGCAGCATAATAATTATTATTTTAATTTAATATATATCTTTAAATTTATTAACCATAAATTAATTTCAGGTATATTACTTAGATTAAAAGTTCAAAAGGATTACATCATAAGTATTTATTTTATTTTGTTCTCTTAAATTTATATTAACAAATAAGTAAATTCATGTCTCTCTCTCTCTCTCTCTATATATATATATATATATATATATATATATATATATATATAATTTATATGAAGTATTATATATATATATATTCTGGAATGCTCTTATATTTTAGAAAGTATAAATGCTCTGCAACATATTTGTGCTGCATTGACATATGTGTTTTGTATGTAGTATCCAATAGGTGAACACTAATGTGCAATCACCTATTTAAGTTAATGTCAATTGAAAACTATTGCATAAGACAGAATTGGATTCTGTGACATATTTAAAGGTTTATTTGCCTGATATATATTTTGTTTTAATTTATATCCATTTGTTGATAAATTTTGAATTAATTTAAAACAAGTAAACTTGCTTGGTTGTCCTTTAATTTTGCAATGCAAATTTATTGGTTAATTGTATTTGGATGAGATGATATTTATTAATATATTGTACCACTTAATTCATTTGAAGCATCTGCAAAATAATTTGGAAAACAAAACCACAAGGTAGATAAGAAAGTATAACTGTATTTCATTTATTTTGTATTGAATTTAATGTTTATTGTTTAACCAGATTATTATATAGTAATAAATTAATTGATTTGACATTCTTAAATATTTAATAAGTAATTAAAAGCTTATTGTAATTATTTTTTAATAACAAGTAACAGTTATATTAAGATAGAAATTATATATGAATTGATTTGATGATTGATGAAGGTACTAATATGATAATCATTGAAGAGGAATAAAGGTAATTGCAATTAAATATTTGTGTATTTTATTTTAAATCATTATTGATTAAAGTGAATATTAAGTTAGTTTACAGTCACAAAGGTCATAAGTTCATTCAGTTACAGAGCTGATAAGAGTAATATGTATTAATCTGTTACAAATTAGAATGATTTGCTTTAATTATATTTAAAGTTCATTATGATGGATTGTAAGTTTAATTTAAATATTAAAATTTCATATTTGATTAGAATAAATCCTAATGATCTTTCATATGCTTTGACAGTTATAGTCTAATGTTTTAACACCATAACTTCATTCAATTGAAGAGTAATTGAGTGTGATTTGTCAATTGTATATGATTTTAAGTATCAAATAGAAATCTATATTTATTTTTCATATTATTATGATTGGATATTGAAAATCTTAAGGTTATTTATTTAGTAGGATGGTTTTATTTTATAATATTTTAAATTAGTGAATGTGGAAAAATATATTAGGTTAATTGATTTATTATTATTATTATTAAGTATTTAACCTTACTATAATTGACTTAGTTAATAAGATTATATTAATATTAGTGGAAGAACATAGCTGAGTTAGTATTACATTTGATTTAATTTGGTTGTAATTGAAAAGTAATTATTGAATTATCTATTTATTTAGATATCATTGATATTTGAGATTCGTAGAGTGCATTAAAATTATTATCTAATCCATCCATAAATATTTCATTTAAATATAAATAAATTAATATTTGACTTTTGGTAAAAAATTGTATTGTTATAAACCATATTTTGACTCATAAGGTTTATCTGTCTAATTCGTTGCCATTATTTTTGTTATATTATAAGTGGATTATATGATAGGCATAGATTATTATTTATAAGATAATGATATTTGGTTTTATTGAAATTAATGCTTATATTTTAGAGTAGTTTGAAATAATGATTTTGCTAGTTTTCTATTTGTTCTAAATGCTATTTGAACGTGTGATTTTACAACAAAGAATATTAACATTATTTTATTGAATTAAGTGTTAGATCATTATTCATTGATTAATATTCACTAAAGCTTAATTTATTATTTTCATTCTGTTACCAATGATGCTACATTTCACAAGCATTATTAAATTAGGATCGTTCTTTCTTGGTTCATATTTTTATTCTGTTACAAATGGTGATCTATAATTAGGCTATGACTCAGGATATAGTATGACCCATAATTTTACTTTTCATAAATAGCATTCAATGTCAGAGTAAATTTTTGTTCAGTTGCAAATGGTGATCAACAATTGGGATATATTTCCATTCAGATTATATTAAAGTTTTTATTTCTCTGGTTGTTATAGTTATTGAGTTTTAAATGGTTGTTATAGTTATTGAGTTATAAAGTAATGTTTAATGGATTTTTTCAAAATATGAAAATAAAAATTGATTATGATGAGTTAGAAGAAGTTAACAGCTGCAAATACCTTGATATATTATTAGTACAGATAGAAATATAATGGATAAAATTAATCATAGAATTAAAATTGGTTGGAGTGCTTTTGGTAGAAATAACTTGATATTAAAAGGAAATATGCATATGCCTATGTGTTTGAAAAGGAAGGTTTTTAATAAATGTGTTTTACCAGTTCTTACTGATGGATCTGAGACTTGGACACTTAATAGAAGAGCAATACAGAGACTTCAGAAAACTCAAAGAAATATAAAGAGATGTATGTTGGGAGTAACAAGAAGAGATCGATAACACTATATATATAGATAAGAGAACAAACATGTGTTACTGACCCCATTAAAAAAGTAAAATACTGAAGAGGAGTTGAACTGAACATATTTCTAAAAAAGATGATAATAGATAGACAATTAAAATCTTAAACTGGATTCCAGGAGATTATAAAAGACCCAGAAAGAAACCATATGTAAGATGGATGGATGAAATAAGAAAGTGTGCAGAAATGATGTGGAGAAGAGAAGCTAAAGATTGGAGAAGATGGATTAAACTTGGAGAGACCTTCATCCTGCAGTGGATTGATAATGGTTGATGATGATGGTGATGATGATGAAATAGCTCCAAAATCTGTGAGGTATTAAAAGAAGAGCATATCCTCATTTTTATTCTGGTACAGATGGCACTGCAATTTGCAGGGCATTATTAAACAAGTACCAATCTTTCATAGCTCACATATTTATTCTGTTACAATATAAATTATTGTTTAGTATTTGGATACTTTGCAATGGACTTTATGTAAACATTTATATTCAAATTAAAAAACTGAGAATCTAAACAATAACACCATATGTTCAGTGAAATGATACTTGTGTGCATTAAAAAACTTTTACAATATTTTTTGTGTTTATTAAAACATTTTTTTAAAATAAGTTTTAGTTAAACAATCAAGAGAATTTAATATTTTATGATTCATTTCTTTTTCTTTCTATTTTAATTAATTGTAATTGCTCTTTAAGGGAATTGTGAAATTCAATGAAAGAATATTTTTTAAATTTTACTGCTATCTGGTTTGCATAACTGAAAACTTACTGAACTGATATCAATGTATTTAAAATTTGGCCCACCAACACTGTTTGAGTGCATAACTCTGAAACATTGCATTTGAAGAAATCTCATTTGATAGAAGTAGGTTAAAAATGGATTACAACATCTAACCCAAATAAAACAGAATTTCAAAATTAAATAAAAACATTTAAGAAGTATTTAAAAATTAGACAAGTAACAAACAAAAATTAATATATTGTATTCTGGCATACTGAATTTATATTGCATGTTCTTACCCTTGATTAGTAATTTGGATTGAAAATGTAATAAACATTCAGTTTTGGTTAACTTTGGCATTATAATATATTCTAATTTAAGTAGACTAAAAATTTTTCAGAAAATCAAAAGAATAGTGAAAAGAGGAGTTTTCAACTGTCTTTTAGATACTGTTTTGAACAATGGAAGCAATGAGAAAAAAAGACCAGAAATGATTTTTTTTAAAATTTGGTAAATATAAAGAGATATTTTAGTAGTCTTATTATTATTTATACTTAAAGCATTACTTATCATCCCTACTGTTTTCTAAGGACCCTATTTGTTTTCTTACTATTTGTTTCCTATTTTCTCTTTATTTTTTCCTGCCCTGTAAAGAAATTGATATACACTTACTATAATATTTTTCTTATTATATTCAGCTCATAGCTTTATTTGTCTATCTTTATCAATATTACTGTATTTCAATAGCATATGTTCAATATTTTCTATCTTCCTCATCATATGCCATATGACAGATGTTAATTTCTTCTCTATATGTTAATGTATTTCTTTATCATAAGATTTTTCTACTGTTGTCTATAATGATAATTCATTTATACTATTATGATAAATATTTTTAGTGTTAATAAGGCCATATTAGTTTTTTTACCATTTCTTTTTAGTACACATATTTTTATTTTTTTAGATATAAAATTTTTTAAATCTCTATCCCAATATTTACTACATTGAATAACTACTATTTTGTAGAAAGGTTCATCCCCAATTTATATATATATATATATATATATATATATATATATATATATATATATATATATATATATATATATATATATATATATATATATATATATATATATATATATATATATATATCAAGTGATAAAAATATAATAAACAAAGTACATTAGAATATCTACAAAACTAAAAATGCCTATAAAATAATGAATTATTATATAAGTTATATTATTCTGCAAATAGGTATAAGTCTGTTTTTGCAGAAAATGCAATTCTGTTTTGACAGTGTTTTTGTTTTGCATGTGGAAAATGATTTGGGAAAAATAAAAATTAGGTGGTCATATTTTATAAATAGTACATATAAGGTGTTGAATAAACAGTGTAATTCCATTAGTATTCACAATTTATGGAAAGTTGGCCATTCATGTGGGAATGTTACTGTTGTGTGAGTTAAACTATGTAGTATTGTTACTCAAGATGGCAGAAGCAGCCATAAGCTGGCTATAGCAAAAAAACTATTTTTAAATTTTATATAAGCATTTTTAATTTTCTAGAGTTATTGTAATATATATATATATACAAAGAAATCAAATCATATATCACATGACTAATTTAACAAGCTTGTATTACAAATGTTATATAACAAGCTTGCAAATATACAGTAACAAAAATTGGTTTGACGTTGGGGATATTCTGAAAAGCTTATTAAGAGCTATTTGAAAGCTCGTTATATAAAATTTGTAATACAAGCTTGTTAAATTAGGTCATGTGATGTGCCACTTGATTTCTTTATAATTATGTTGTTATTAAGGATTTGGTGATTTTATATTGCTAATGCTATATATATGCTGCATCTAAACATAGTTCAGTCCCATATTGCTACTTAAGTTAGATAGCTAGATTGGAAGACATATGAATGTCTGAAAATTTCAGAGTTTCTACTTAATAGTTAGTTATCCATTAGATAAAGTGTTGGGCTTGGCCTGATATTTTAAATCTAATGCTTGAATATCCTAGCACCTCACTGAGGAAGCCAGTAGCAGAAACAGATCTGAGGTTGGGGATATTCTGAAAATCTTATTAAAAGCTATTTGCAGCTCATTAAATAATACACACACACACACTGGAATATATATTCACTATCTTATTAAAGAATTTATTTAAAAAAATACATTGTACTTAATTAAAAATTATTTTACATTCTTTTTCCTTTCATCCATTTTTATTTTCTTTTGCTGTTTGTCAAACAAAAGAATAATTATCTCATTTTAGCCCATACAGTTTCATCTTACCTTCATATACTTCACATGCTTATCCCAATGAGTGATTTATATATTACCTGTATTGATTTGTCAAGCTCAAGGCATTAGATGTAATTAATTGAACAAGTCTATGGCATTGTTTGAAAATAATTGGTTGGTAACAAAACTTCATTCTTTAATACACATGATAGGATGTGTTATTAGTAGAGGTAGAGAATCTGAGATGTTTGAAATGAAAACTATTGTAGCAATAATATAGTTCTGATTTTTCATAAAAGTAGTCTTTTCAACTGCTTGTAGGTGGCTTAATGAAATAGAAATTAAGATGCGATACAGTATTTGTTTAGTGGAATTCTAATTTGAATGGATTAAAGATGAATATAAGAACATCATCTGTTTGGATTCTGAATTTACACTACATTAAAAATTTTGTTATTTTTGACAGTTCAAAACAATCTACAGACTATATTTAATGTTTTGAGTGCAGTTAATAATTAATTTTTAAGAAAGTCAAGGTCTTGAGAAGCCAGTGATAGAAATTTCAGCAGTCTTTAGCTTGGATTGTTATCAGTTTGACAATGTAAACTAATTTAAATATTTTTGTAGTTTTGTAAATAGAAAGGTGATTTTAGGTGTTGATGGGCCATACAGGTTGTAATGTGCTACTGCTGCTTTAATAAGATAAATAATAGGGCATTCCATATAGGAAAATAACTACTGTATTTGAAACTGTGGTTTTGAAAACAGGCAAAAATCTCCATACAGTATTGCCACTCAGTGCAAGCCAGAGTAATCAATCGATGCCAGAAGGCTTGTGCATAAATCTCCATCTAGTGCCTATTCATCCAATATCCCCAGACTGGTTTCTGGATTATAGCATTTGTCAGTGAGGAGTCTTGGATCTGAGTGGCAATACTGTATGGAGAGTTTTGCTTGTTTTAATAACAGTTATAAGCAAGCATAAGAAATGGTGATCATATGATGTTTAACTGTGGTTTGCCTAATTTACTCTATGGAAGTGAATTTGACCCTTCTGCTGGCACAACAAAAAGGCATTAAAAAGTTTCATTTAAGGATGTTCTGTAAAATTATAAAAAATACAATGGAAAATCATAAAATGAGACAAGCATGTTCTTCAAATTTCCAGATTTGTACTAGTGCTGACAATTGAAAAATTACATCTTTATTATATTTGATATGTAAGACAAATGAAGAATACAAAACTTTCTGTAAGCACATTTTATGGTAAACTTGTGCGTGGTTTTTGTGTGAAAGATCATGTTTACATTATAAGGATTATCTCAAAAACATTCTCAAGAATGATATTATTGACTGTTTTCATTGAGAAGATAATACTGAATTATTTTAGATTTCAAAAGTTCTCTGCAGAAGCAGCTAAAGAGCAGTACCACAAAATATCAAATAACTAGAAAAATGGATCAGCATGATCTACATATAGTCATGTTTGTGTTTCACAGATTTGTTTGTTTAGACATCTCAAAACTCAATCTGCAAGTGTAGCCTTTTTAAAAATCTTTTTATTAAGAGTCAGAATGACCATACTCATCTACAAGTGTTTGCTGATGATGATGATCAGAAAATGTATCATTTTGTACATGAAATTATTGAACTAGTAACTATAGTTTAACATAAGCATCAGCATCATCATTTTCAAAAGTTATCAATCCATTTTGAGTTAAACATCTCTCCAGGATTGATGTAGTTTCTATAGCTTCTTTATGCCAAATCACTCCAGCATCATTTTTTTCATCTAGTTATCCATTTGATATGTAGATGCTTTCTAGATGTTTTGAAATGCCAACTAATCCACTTTGAGATTTGAAATATCCATCTTTAACTATCTCTTACTAACACATCCAGTAAACACATTTATTAAAAATAAATAAATAAATAAATAAATAAATAAATAAATGTGTTTTACCAATTCTTACTTATGGATCTGAGACTTGGACACTTAATAAAAGAGCAACATGAAGTTTTCAGACCACTCAAAGAAGTATGGAGTGATAGATGCATGTTGGGAGTAACGAGAAGAGATTGAATATGCAACATATATGTAAGAGAAGAAACAGGTATTACTGGCTTCATTAAAAAAATTAAAAGACTAAAGTGGAGTTGGACTGGACATATTGCTAGAAGAGATGATAATGATGGACAATTGAAATCTTAAACTGGATTCCAGGAGATTGTAAAAGACCCAGAAAGAGACCATATGTGAAATGGATGAATGAAATAAGAAAGGTTTGCAGGGATGATGTGGAGAAGAGAAGTTAAAGATCGGAGATGGATTGAACTTGGAGAGACCTTCATTCTGCAGTGGATTGATAATGGTTGATGATGATGAAGAACACATCCAGTGTTGCTCCATTTCAATCCTCTACTTTTTTCAGTAAAGCCTGTAATATCTGTTTAGTCATTCATCTATGTATTTTACTTTCAATCCTGATTTGTTATTTTCAATATGTACTGCATGGTTTGGCGCGGGGGTAGAGTAGCTGAAATCTGGAGTAGAAGATTCTTTGATCGATTCCACTTCTGGTATTTTATTTT
>JAQFVV010015419.1:0-15523 GCA_028023455.1 Epiperipatus broadwayi
TCCTTTGACATTATAGTCTTACGATTCTTATAATATTCTATATTTATTTTACTTTTAGGATACCAAAGAGTTTCACATGTTTATTTTTAAAATCAATCCACCAAAATGACAAAGTGTTATCAAAGAGTCAGAATTTTTTTTAGTAAAATCAATAACAGACTT
This sequence comes from Epiperipatus broadwayi, assembly GCA_028023455.1. Lineage (NCBI taxonomy): Eukaryota > Metazoa > Onychophora > Udeonychophora > Euonychophora > Peripatidae > Epiperipatus > Epiperipatus broadwayi. The sequence goes on from JAQFVV010015419.1 coordinate 163, forward strand.
ATTTCTTATCCATCTCACTTTTTAGATTTTCATTCCTCATTATCAATAATAAACATTAAATTTTCTACCAATATGTTTAGGGTATCAATTATTTTAAAATGCAACTATAATTAATTAAATGACTTGTGGTTACAAACGTTACATTATTGTCAACATGGTCACTTTCTTAACTACAATTGATGCCTGGCTTTATACATCTAAGACTGCATATGTGATTATATTTAGAATAAATATTTAAACATGGATATATATATATATATATATATTATATATATATATATATATATATATATATATAAAATATCCATTAATTAAAAACAATATTGTAATTATAATTGAAATAATATTTTTAACGGTTTACAAACAATTACAAATAATCTTTAAATCCGCAGAAGTACTTTCGGTTACTTTCTAACCTGCCTCAACTGCCATTAAATTCAAAAACTAAAAGCGGAAGCAAACGTCATCAATTCAAATTCCACGAATCTCGTATTTTAATGTTAGAAGCTTGTCGATTTATTAAATGCGTTTTATTCCTGTTTATAAAAATTGCCTCTTTAATTTTTCTTTTACTATGGTTTCTCTCTTCGTGAAGAATTTTAACATTTTCAAAATTAAATTTAAATTTATATTTACATGTTTTTTCATGATCGAAGAAAACTGAAGAAGATATTAAATCACCATTATTTTTATTTTTTACACGCTTATATAACAATTCGTGTTCCTTCAATCTTTTCTCAATGCTGCACCTAGATTCACCTATATATGATAGCATACAATCACAAAAAATTTGATATATGACATTACTTTTTTGCTTGACAGGTATGACATCCTTAGAATTATTAACTAATTTATTAATATTGTTTGGAACGTAGAATGAAACATTAAATACATTCTTATATAAATCCTTAAAAAATTTTACTTGTGGATTTGAAATAAATGGAATAGATATCCATTTTTTATTATTAATCTTCATTTCTTTTAAATTATAATAATTTTTTTTAAATTGACTTAAAGTATTGTTTATTTGTTCCATTTTATAACCAACATCAAGCAATTCCTTGGCAAATATCTCAATATTTTTCAATTTATCACTTTGGTAACGACATAATTTTTCATTCCGAAACAAAAAAGATTTAAAACTTGCCATCTTATGCATCATTGGTACTTTTGATTTACAATTTATATATCCTCTTTTTTGCAATGGCTTAATTATTAGTTTATAATTTAATATACTGTTATCTCTTGTGATCATTAAATCTAAATAGTTAATCTTATGGTCCTGTTCTTTTTCAATAGTCCATTTCAAGCCATTCAACTTATTTAATTCCTCTATAAGCAAATTTATACTATTAGTGTTTCCACAGACAAAAACATCATCCACATATCTTTTGTAAATTTTAATATCTCCAAAAATACACATATTTAAAATACTACTCTCATATGTAGATAAAACGAAATTGCAAACTTGTGCAACTACAGGCAATCCCATAGGCCAACCTTTGTTCATTTTATAATATTGACCTTCAAAAGATGCAACAATGTTATCATTAAAAAATTTTAAAGAATCAATGATAAATTTTATCATATATTTACAAATATTTTTACTTTTTAATGCATGTTCAATTATTTTTATGGAATTCATTCTATCAATAGATCCATACATTTCTGTAACATCCAATGAAGCAATAATATCATTTTCATCAATAATTAAATTTTTAATACTATTTACAAAGTCAAACGATGAAGCAATAGTATTTTCCCCAAATCCTAAAAAGTCTTGTAAAAGTTTACCAATATATTTAGAAGTCTGATATATAAAGGAACCACCAAAATCTATCATAACTCGCAAAGGATTACCTTCTTTATGTAATTTTATATTTGCAAAAATACGAGGACATATAGCACAAGAAGGATATATCATATAGTATACATTATTATTTAAAACTTTATTTTTAGCACTTTTTAAAATATTGTTAATAAACTTTATTCTTTGACCATCCATATTATAATCTTCAATCAAAAAGAAACCAAGTTTGTCCATTTGCATTTTAATTTTATTAATATATTGATATTTCGTCAACAAGCACATATGCAAACCTTTGTCCTCTTTCAAACATATCATATCATCAATCTTCAATTTCCGTTTAAATTCCGAAATAGCCAATTGCCATGATTTATCATAAGATATTGTATCAAATCTATTGCAATTAATTTTCTTAATAATATCATCAGCAAAATTATCATTACCAGGAATCATTTCAAATGTATTTTGAACAGCTGCAATTAGTTCCAAATTATAATCTTTCCAAATACCACCAACGTATTTAGCTCCATGACTTAAAACGTATTTCTGAATTAAATGTATCCTATTATTTGATAAATTAACAAAGTTTAAATCCTTATAAGCATGTGGATATCGCTTATTAAATAAAAAATCAACTTTTTTCTCAAATTTGTTATATAATTTACGTTCAATTACTTTAAATCCATTTTCACACATAATTTTATATTCGTTCCAGGCACACCATTCATTTAAAATTATTAAATGTTCAATTGCTTTCAAATATTTACGAATATCAAAAAGTTCCTTTTTACAACTCTTAATAATATTATTTAAAATAATCAATTTTAATTTATTCAAACATTTTGGTATTAAATTTAAACAGCTGTTCAATTTTATGTTACAACAATTCGGGAATATCTGGAAAAAAATTTTTTTTTGGTGGTTCCTTTATATATCAGTCTTCTAAATATATTGGTAAACTTTTACAAGACTTTTTAGGATTTTCAGAAAATACTATTGCTTCATCGTTTGACTTTGTAAATAGTATTAAAAATTTAATTATTGATGAAAATGATATTATTGCTTCATTGGATGTTACAGAAATGTATGGATCTATTGATAGAATGAATTCCATAAAAATAATTGAACATGCATTAAAAAGTAAAAATATTTGTAAATATATGATAAAATTTATCATTGATTCTTTAAAATTTTTAATGATAACATTGTTGCATCTTTTGAAGGTCAATATTATAAAATGAATAAAGGTTGGCCTATGGGATTGCTTGTAGTTGCACAAGTTTGCAATTTCGTTTTATCTACATATGAGAGTAGTATTTTAAATATGTGTATTTTTGGAGATATTAAAATTTACAAAAGATATGTGGATGATGTTTTTGTCTGTTGAAACACTAATAGTATAAATTTGCTTATAGAGGAATTAAATAAGTTGAATGGCTTGAAATGGACTATTGAAAAAGAACAGGACCATAAGATTAACTATTTAGATTTAATGATCACAAGAGATAACAGTATATTAAATTATAAACTAATAATTAAGCCATTGCAAAAAAGAGGATATATAAATTGTAAATCAAAAGTACCAATGATGCATAAGATGGCAAGTTTTAAATCTTTTTTGTTTCGGAATGAAAAATTATGTCGTTACCAAAGTGATAAATTGAAAAATATTGAGATATTTGCCAAGGAATTGCTTGATGTTGGTTATAAAATGGAACAAATAAACAATACTTTAAGTCAATTTAAAAAAAAATTATTATAATTTAAAAGAAATGAAGATTAATAATAAAAAATGGATATCTATTCCATTTATTTCAAATCCACAAGTAAAATTTTTTAAGGATTTATATAAGAATGTATTTAATGTTTCATTCTACGTTCCAAACAATATTAATAAATTAGTTAATAATTCTAAGGATGTCATACCTGTCAAGCAAAAAAGTAATGTCATATATCAATTTTTTTGTGATTGTATGCTATCATATATAGGTGAATCTAGGTGCAGCATTGAGAAAAGATTGAAGGAACACGAATTGTTATATAAACGTGTAAAAAATAAAAATAATGGTGATTTAATATCTTCTTCAGTTTTCTTCGATCATGAAAAAACATGTAAATATAAATTTAAATTTAATTTTGAAAATGTTAAAATTCTTCACGAAGAGAGAAACCATAGTAAAAGAAAAATTAAAGAGGCAATTTTTATAAACAGGAATAAAACGCATTTAATAAATCGACAAGCTTCTAACATTAAAATACGAGATTCGTGGAATTTGAATTGATGACGTTTTGCTTCCGCTTTTAGTTTTTGAATTTAATGGCAGTTGAGGCAGGTTAGAAAGTAACCAAAAGTACTTCTGTTGATTTAAACATTATTTATAATTGTTTGTAAACCATTATATATATATATATATATTAGATTTGGCAACAATTTGGGAAATAAAAAATACATAAATTGCAATGATAGTGCATACAACTATTTACACAGGAAACTTCTATCTGAAAATACTTTTCACTGATTCATTATTCCATTTTATGCAATTCTCAACTTTAAACTATAGAATAATAATCAATTTATTTGTAATAAAAATATGGCTTAGTCTTTAGTGAATGAATATCAATTTCTACAAAGATTTTATGCATTGCTTATTGTAAATTTTCACAATTAACCTTTAAATATAAAAAGCACCATTATCAGCTATCAGTAGCTCATAGTAGTTTGATTAAAGTTAGAAAATATTATAGAAGATTATTATAAAACTAATGTCAAATATTTTCATTTCACTCAAATATACCTAGTAATATTTATTTCAATTCTACTTATCCCTCTCTCTGTCTTTACAGTCACATGCACACACACATATGTATATTTATTACCTATCACTTGTGTATCAATGAATGATTCTGCCCTTGTCCCCCTGTGTTAAGGCCTAATCGGTCCTTTTTTTTTTATTTTACTTTCGTATGCTATTAAATAGTTTTATTAAAATCTGAGAGGAGGAGTTCTTGGTCGTTTCTCGAGCATGCCCCAGCCTTCTCATGGCTAGAATCTTTCCTCTATTTCTCTTCTACTCTACCTTCTTGTTTATAAATGACTTTTTTAATAATAATATATAAATATCTCTCTTTGTGGAAATATATTAAATGTCCGGTTCTTCTATTATCAAAGAATATAATTCATGAGAAGGAATGATAGGGATTTAATATCAAACCAAATCCCTACTTTTCTATATAATCACTACAATATATCTTAGGGTTTCTTTCTTTCTTTGGGTTTACTTTAAATCATTAGAAAATAGTAATCATATTGTCTTTCTTTCCTATGTTCTTTTTAAAATAAAAATCTTTATTCACTTTGGGATAAATATTTTTTTTTTTTGTGCTTTATTTTTTTGTTGATCTATATTATCAAACTTTATAATTTGTTAGAAATTTGTTTCTTTTCATATAATAAAATAATATTTTTGGCAAATTTATGTTTCAATTTCTGTGTCAATGTGGGGTAAAATAATGATTCAATTCTTTTAAAACACAACAATTTTTTTCACTACAAATATTTATTTCCTTTTTTTAAATGGAACAAAGAAAATAAAAAAAATAAGAGAAATAATAATACAAGTTTTTACCTTTTTATTTCCATATATAGTAGTATTTATATTTAGAGATGTTTTATTATAAAATTCATTTTTTATTTATAATTATTTATTTATATTAGAATTTTTTTTTTTTTATATTTTTATTTTTTTTTTTTTTGTTTTTTATTTTTTTTTATTATTTTTGTTATTGTATTATATTATTTTTTTTTTTTTTTATTTTTTTTTTAATTTTTTTTTTAAAATTTTTAATTATTTATATTTTTTATATATATTTAAAATTTTTTTTTTTTATTTTTTTTATATTTTTTTTTTATAATTTATTTTTTATTTATTTTTTTTAAAATATTATTTTTTTATTTTATTTTTTTTTTTTATATTTATATATATTTTTTTTATATTAAAATATTATATATTGTTTTATATTAAATTAAATTTTTTATTTTTTATTTTTTTTTTTTTTTTAAATTTTATATTTTGTGGTTTTTTTTTATTTTATTTTTTGTTTTAAATATATATATTATTTTTTTTTTAATTTTTGTTGTTTTTTTATTTTTTTTTTAAATATTTTTTTATTTTATTTTGTTTTTTTTATTTTTTTTTAAATTAATTTTATTTTATATATTATAATATTTATTTATATATAATATTATTTTTATTTTTTTTTTGATTTTTTTTTTTGTTTTTTTAAATTTTTATTTGTTTTTTTTAAATAAAAAAATTTGAAAAATAAATTAATATTTTTTTTTTTATGAAAATTTTTTAATTATTTTTTTATTTATTCTATTTTTTTTTTTTTTTTATTGTTTGTTTTGTTGTTATTTGATTTATATTTAGTTTTTATTTTGTGTTTATATATATTTTTTTTTTTTTTATTTTATTTTTTGTTTAAATTTGTTTTTTTTAATAAATAAAAATATTTTATTATTTTATTATTTTTAGTATATTTAATTTAAATTAAAATATTTTTGAATATTTTTTTTTAATTTATTTTTAATAAATTATTTTTTTAAATTTTTATATTATTTTTTTTATTTTTTAATTTTTTTTTTTTTTTGTTTTTGTATAATTTATAGATAAGGAATAAAATTATGTATTCTTATTTTATTTTTTTAAAAATTTCTATATTTTAAAATTTTTAGTTTATTATTTTTATTTATTTTAAATTTATATTTAAATTGATTGATTTTATGAAATTTGATTGGTGTTAAATTGTTGTTTTTATTTTTTTATAAATAATTTATTTAATATTTATTATTTATATTATTAAATTTAATATTTTTTTTTAATATTAAAATTTAATATTTTTTTATTTATTTTTTTATTTTATAATTTTTTTATATAAATTAATTATTTATTTATTTTTAGAATATTTAAAATATTTATATTTATTAATTTTTTTTTATTATGATAAAATAATATTTATAAATTTATATAATTTTGAATGTTGATATATTAATGTGGTTTATATTGTTTTTTTAAATATTAATAAAATTTTTTTAAAAATAAATATTTTTAAAATAATAATATTTTATATATAGATATTATTAAAATAAATATAATTCTATATTATTATATTAAAATATATATTTTTATTAAATATTATTTTATATAATTATATTTATTTTATTTTTTAAAATTTATTAAAATTTTTTATTTAATTTTATAGTTTTTTATTATATTATTGAATTTTTAAATATATAAATATAATTTTTATTTTTATTTTAATTATTTATTATTTATTATATATATATATATATATATATTACATCAAAAGAAATTCCATTACAAAATTTAAACTAAATATTTAGAATCCTTTCTTAATACCAAAGAGATAAAGATGATTAAGAATGGCAATAATAACAGTTGTAATACATAATGTTTATGACTATTTTAAGACCAATCTTGAAAATCGTTTAAAAATTAACAGATCTCAAAAATCATGCAGCTTTGAAAAACATTTTACTAAAAAAATATTGTTACTTTGAAAAAAAAATATTAAACAAATATTTTACTACTAAATTTTCAATTATATAAGCAATTTTTTATATATAAATAGAAAACCTGAAAACATTTAAAAAATGACAGTTTAAAAAAACTGAATATCTGAAATTTCATTAAATCGTACAACATTTGAAGATCATAAAAAACTATAACTATGAAATAGCAAGAGAGGATATAGATAAATACAAAAGTTGTAGTAATACAAAATAATACATGGGCATTGGAAGAAAAACCATTTTAAGAATAAAAAGAAATTACATGAGAAATTAAGTTTTGCAAATACAAACAGCTGTTAGTAATAATGCACAAATAGACATCACAGGTTAGAAGATAGCTCACTTGGTTAGAACATTAACTTAAAATTCAATATTCAAGAATCTAAAAGTGGTAGGTTGACACTTATGCTAATATTGTCACTAGTTAGGCTAAAAAAATAGTTCCTATTAATATTCTATCATTTCCACATAAGTTTTTCAGTAAGATTATTACAATTATTTAAATAAAACGTTGGATCCAAGAATAACTAGAAAAAAATACAGACAAAACAAATGAGTATGAGCTGTTACTTCAATGAACACTATAAAAACATTTGAAATATCAAAACAGAGACTTAAAGATAGAATATTTATAACAAAATACAGCAGCTTGTTGGGTATAATAATAATAAATTATCATTGAGAATATGATTTCACAAAGTGCATTCATTTTAGAAAAGAATTTTGTAGATTAAAATGGAAACTAAATAAATGAAAATAAATAGAGATTAGATAACTCATCTATGTTTTGAAGATGGTATGATTATTTTCACTGAAAATACTTCAAGGCTTGGATATGTTACATGAGTTACCAATGAAATAAAAAAAAGATGGAATATAGATAAAATCCCCCCCCCCCCCAAAAAAAAAAAACGCCCTAAAGTTAGTTATGTTCAAAGGTCTTTTAGAAAACATTAATAATAATAAATTAAAAGTTAATAATTATGCATGTATGAATCGATTTATTAATATGCCATAAAACATATTGAGTAAAAGATACTATAAAATTAAAGTTGAATGATATTTTTTTTGGTAGAAATAAATATTAAAATAAAATATAATATTCTTTAAAAAAATAGCTTTTAATAAATATATATTTTACTAATTGTTATTTAGGAGTATGAGACTTTAACATTAAATAGAAAAACTATACAGAGAATTTAGACATTCCAGAGATTAAAAAGTAAAATATATTGGCAATCATACAAAAAATATTATTGTATTGGATCCAAATATAATTTGTCATCACCAGTGCATGAACAGTATGTCCTCTTCCAATTATTCCAAAGTTTTTGTTGTACACACACACACACACACACACACACACACATATATATATATATATATATATATATATATATATATATATATACTAAATTGGAGATTTTTATGGGCTACAGATATAAATGCAATATTATCCAGTTACATACATGTATAAATTATTAAAAAACATGTATATAAACCAACATTTTGATAACATACTGGTCATAAATTAGGTAACAAATATAAAATAATTGTAGAGGCACTGTAAACACTGGTATATAACAATAATAAACATTCTATTAATAGAAAATAGAAATAATAATTATGATAAATTATTTAGATTAATGAGGTTTTTTAAAAAAATTTCCAAACAGAAAATAATTTGCATGTTTCATCATGTTTGTTAATACAATTTGGCCTTTTAAAGATCTTAATAACTTCTCTGATCTGATAATGTTGGAGATTGTCACATCTGGATAGAGTTCTTATATTAGAAAAGTCAATACTTTGATAACTACCTATAGCATAGAAAGATATTGTGGATGATAATGACTAACTGCATAAATATGTTCATTTGTTTTAGAATTACTCATACTTATATAGAAAACTTTACAAATGTTACGTGATATTTCATAACCTTGATGTTCTTCAAGAAGGATTGAGTTTTTAGACTTGGCTATAACACTATTATTTTTTGATGTGGTATATGTTGTCTTTATATTATAGTGTCTTAGAATACATCCAATAATGTTGGTAATTACTTTAAAAAATAAAAAAAAAAGATATTCTAATCAGTTTTGATGCTACTTCATTATTAATAAACATTCCAGCTGATAAAGTATTAAATATCATTTGTAAAAAATGTAATTTACAAGTCTATATTATAAAATTATTCTAAATGTTGCCTTTAAAAGTCTTATTTTATTTAGAATGTACAATATTATAAACATACTTCTGGTATTCCAATTGGCTCATCAATCCCAGGAGTAATAGCTGATTTATTTATGCAATGTATTGAAACCATAGCTATAAAACTGCACTGAAAATAATTAGATAAGTTGGCACCATGTTCCTCAAGTTTAAGTATACAATTATTTGATTATTTGTTAAGTTCCAGAATGATAAAATGATAATTCTCAAACATTAAATTTGTTAAATAATAGGATTTTAATATGTAAATATTTTAGTAAGACTTATTATTGATTATAGAAGGGAGAGAAAATGGTAGAGGAATCTAAACAAGCTTTTAACTCTCTCTCTCTCTCTCTTCAGTAATTATAATTAATTAGTAGTTTTAATTTAAACTATGAAAATGTACTAAGAGAAAAATAATTTTCTCTTTTTGTAAATTATTTAATAATTATAAGCTTTTAAGATAGATAAAGTTTTATTTTTAATGGCATTTTCAATTAAAAAAAATTCTTTTAGTAAATTTTATTTTTAATTAGTCAATCAAATCAGTGCAATTAATTGATTTTCTTGTTTTCCGTTTGTAAGAAATTTTTTAAAATTAGAAATAATTTTATGATGTTAATTGAAGTTCTTGAATTGTTTTCAATGTTTATGATTAAGGAGGAAATATCTGAACAATTGTATTTATAAAAATTTACCTAATTGGTTATAAAATTATCAAATTAGAGACAGATTGTGATTGTTTTGCATTCATGATTATTCTAGAAAACATTATATTATGGGTGTGAATTGGTCATTAGATCCAAGTGTTTGATAAGATGAAATATTCCTTGCCTACATATTGAAGAGAATAGTCAAGTCTTAATCCAAGTGCTAAAAATACAATAGGAAAATAAATTTTTATAAGTTGGCTGTTGAAAAGAAAGCAGTAAATTTTTAATCCAGCTGATAGGGAAGAGAAAAGCATAAATCTTTTCTAAGCTATTGCATAGAATATCAGATGTTTTAACCAATCTTTTAGCATACTATGAGTATAGTCATAAAAATGGTCTGTACAATGAAAATCACATGCTAAATTCAGATAAAGGCTAGATATTATCTTCTTTATTGGAATAAAATGCAGAGAAGTTATCCCCTAAAGTAATTTGAAACATTGTCTTCAACCATGAGTATGAGTCTTGAATGCTTTAGTTTCATCTAGAAATTTTCATGAAAAAAAAACAGATAAAATTTTTACTTTTAGCCTGGAAATACTAAACATCATGAAAAAGACAAATTAATCGTGTTCATATATAAAAGCTTTCAAGAAGAAAATTCAACTGAAAATTATAATGGGAAAGGACTCTTCAGAAGAGTCAATTGATCATTAAATATATTTTTTTGTGTGTGCACACTGTATTTTTATTAATGGAAATATATATTTTTTTATATAAAAGTAATAATTTTTGTAAGGATTGATTATTTTAAATATTTCCATTAAGTTGATGTTTTCAAATTGTGAAACATATTTTTTTTAAAAGTCCAGTCAATTTTCTCTTCAAATTAATAGATTTCAAAAAAATTAATTTTTTGTAATTTTTTTTTTTTTTGAAACGTTTCTCTTTCCATTCATTTTCCCTCCTAAAACTTAACAAAAGATTAATTAAGCTAAATAAAAAAGTGTTGTCTTTGATTTTGAAAATGTTGTTTTTCCAACCCTTAATTATTTTACAAAAAAAATTTAAATTAATTTATGAATAGAAATGAACTGATTAATTATAATTTTTATGAAAATATATTTTTTGATGAAATAAATGTTTAAAATTTCATACTATCATGTAATATAGGGTATATGAGCACAGACTTTCACACCACCCACTTCTGTCCACTCTATCTAATAACACGGATACACCTAAACACATATATGCTGAAAAGATAAATAATCACCAATATACGTATTTCATGCTAAACTAGCAATCATCAGTTGGTCCAGACTATCATCTTTACACACATATATAATATAAGTGCTCATATATATATTAAGATAGACTATCCTCATAGTTTAATGGACAGGCTTCAATCCACTCCACACTCCAACTCTTCAACCGTCCATCCAATTGAAAATCTGATGATGGAATGCTCAAAGGCCACCCTGAGGCTGAGATTATTGTCACACCCATGATGACCTAAGGTCAATCTGAACCCCACATGTACAGGGCATAATCCATTTAATACATATGCAAGGATGGGCAGACATCTCTATAATGTAATAACTGAAACACAGGCTTGTTATATACCTGTGGCTATATATATATATGTAATATAGGGTATATGAGCACAGACTTTCACACCATCCACCTCTCTCCACTCTATCTAATAACACTGATACACCTAAACACATATATGCTGAAAAGATAAATAATCACCAATATACATATTTCATGCTAAACCAGCAATCATCAGTTGGTCCAGACTATCATCTTTACACACATATATAGTATAAGTGCTCAGATATATATTAAGATAGACTATCCTCATAGTTTAATGGACAGGCTTCAATCCACTCCACACTCCAACTCTTCAACCGTCCATCCAATTGAAAATCTGATGATGGAATGCTCAAAGGCCACCCTGAGGCCGAGATTATTGTCACACCCATGTTGACCTAAGGTCAATCTGAACCCCACATGTACAGGACATAATCCATTTAATACATATGCAAGGATGGGCAGACATCTCTATAATGTAACAACTGAAACACAGGCTTGTTATATACCTGTGGCTATATATACGTAATATAGGGTATATGAGCACAGACTTTCACACCACCCACCTCTCTCCACTCTATCTAATTATAGAGATTTCTGCCCATCCTTGCATATGTATTAAATGGATTATATCCTGTACATGTGGGGTTCAGATTGACTTTAGGTCAACATAGGTGTGACAATAATCTCAGCCTCAGGGTGGCCTTTGAGCATTTCATCATCAGATTTTCAATTGGATGGATGGTTGAAGAGTTGGAGTGTGGAGTGGATTGAAGCCTGTCAATTAAACTATGAGGATAGTCTATCTTAATATATATCTGAGTACTTATACTATATATGTGTGTAAAGATGATAGTCTGGACCAACTGCTGATTGCTGGTTTAGCATGAAATATGTATATTGGTGATTATTTATCTTTTCAGCATATATGTGTTTAGGTGTATCAGTGTTATTAGATAGAGTGGAGAGAGGTGGGTGGTGTGAAAGTCTGTGCTCATATACCCTATATTACATATTTATAGCCACAGGTATATAACAAGCCTGTGTTTCAGTTATACTATCATGTAATTTTTTTGTTTATTGTTAGTCACTTGATTATTAAATACTTGTTTTAGAAACATTTTTTAGTCTTCATTTTTTTATTTTATCAATTCTTGATTCATAAATTGCAGTATATTTGTGACTTAATTTCATAACAGCTTAATGTTTTAGGAGTTTTTTTTTAAAATGATCCCAATAAAAATATTTATTATAATAGGATAACTCTAGGAATTATTTGTATTTGTAATAAGCTACTTTTTTATTTATCTCTTGCTTACAGTAATAGTTTATAGAATTCTTGCTTTCTGAGATACATTTGTGCATAACAGTTATACAGAGTAAGGATTTATGTTTAATGTTATAGATATCCAGATGATGATAATCCTGGATGGCACAAAATGATATCTTTTAAAGTCCATGCACTGCATTTCATTTTATTTATTACTTCTTTTAAAATTCAGGTTATGGTATTTTATTTATTACTTCTTTTAAAATTCAGGTTATGGTTGATTAGTACATTCATAGTACTAAGTGTCCAGAGCATTGATGATGGTTAGAATGTGTAGAATCTCAGAATTATTTGACTTATTATTGTAGTTTGATGTAGTAGCGCCTATGTATGTGCATCCAGATAATTATTGTTTATATTTCTGTCTTAGGTTGGCAGTGACTAAATAATAGCCTGGTCTATAGTAGACCATTTTCAAATCCAGACACAAGATTGACTGTTGATTTATTTTTATTACTTGTCACCTGAAAAATCCAATTTTTAGGAAATCTATGCATGATGATAGATATTTAAAATTATCATTATATCATCATCCATCTCAAATCTTTTCTGTTGCAAAAATTCTTTTCACAAGAGCTATTAACCTTCTATCAGATAAATCAAATCTTGAAGAGAAAATAAATAATATAAGCAATGTTTTATCAACTAATGGATATAACATAAAACAATATGCTGATCCTTATTTCAAACCCTCAAAAGTCAAAATAAAAACAAATAGAAAAAATAAGTATTAGAATTTGTATTCCTTAAACAAAAGAATCTACTGACAATATTGTGTGTATTCTAAAACATTATACTATAAAGACAAATATACCATTTATCAACAAATGAATAGCATTATAACCAAGCTAAAACACTCAATGGCTCCTGAATCACATGGACTTTATGAAATTTTATGTAACATTTATAAAGCTTCCTATATAAGTATGAGTAATCACTGCATCAATGCTAAAAAAAAATGCATATATAAATACAGTTAAAAATACTCATTATCAGCAGCACTATCTCTCCATGCTATATGTACAGGTCATAGTCTTGACTTTTTTAATATGAGAATACTATCCAGATGTGACACTTTACAAAAATGCCAATCTGAAAATCCATTGAGATTTTTAAAAGACAAGAATATATGAACAAATGTGACGATTAGCTGGCCAAGATACTTTTTCATACATGTTTTCATTATTATAGTTTATTTAGTATTAAACTTAGTAAACAACATTGATTCAATTTTCAAATGAGTGTCCACTTAAATGCAATCATTTTGGCAATATGGTCTAGAATAAATATTAAAAGTATATAATAATGACATTTTACTACTATTTTTATATATAAATCTGAAAGCAATGCCTCTAAAGAAATATAACTGAACTCCCCAATTTACTTCCAGAGTGTAGAAAAAATAACTCAGAGATTAACCCTTTTCCCGCCTCTTACGAGGCTCCTTGTCGACATCTGACATAACTCTAACTCTGCCAGTTCTTATGCTAAAATATTCATTTGACAGGTATTGAATAGGTTTTTAAAAGTTCTGTAAGATGGTGCCCTCTTCCGAATTATTTTACAAGTAAAAAATAAAAAAAAATGCATTTAAACCTAAACAAAGAAAGAACATTACTTGTGATTGTTTGTTAGCATGCTCTCAGCCGAAAAAGACATTCTGATTGGCTGGAAAAAACAAAGAAACCGCCTGATCAAAGAAAATAAAGAAAAACGCTGAGATTTTCATTTCAAATATGATTTAAAGTATTATAAAAGTATATTTGGAGAAATTACAAATTATTTTTAGAGAGAATACTAAAAAAACAAAATTATTTTCGAAAAATATTGAAGATTTTAGTAAAAATATTTAAGATTTAGTAAAAAGAAATATTTACTTTTCTATAACGTAAAAGTTGACATTTTTGTTTATATTATAGCTTTTATGTTGCCGAAATTGAATATTTTAGAATAAATAAATAGCAATTTATTTTTGAAAGAACTTTCGTTCTCTTCACAACCTGAAAAATTAGTAATATACTTTTTATAAACGTATCTGAGTTGAATTTAATATTATAGGCGAATATGTTTTAACAATAGGCTTTGTCTTCAATTTGTGAGTTGGCCAATTAAAAGATTTGATTTTTACCTCATACAACCAATAATATAATTAGCGGTTAAAATGTTAAGTA
>JAQFVV010015420.1:0-15518 GCA_028023455.1 Epiperipatus broadwayi
ATATATATATATATATATATATATATATATATATATATATATATATATATATATATATATATATATATATATATATATATATATATATATATATATATATATATATATATATATATATATATATATATATATATATATATATATATATCACAAATGTGTTTTTCTTATATGCACCAACACACACCTACATATTTATAATCATGAAAATTAGTCAACACTTATACAATCCCAATATCACTAACAATCAACAATCTCACCATTTGTCAATGCACACTATGCATATATAAATTAACATTATATGTAAAATTAAAAGAAAATATTTTATTCATGAATAATAAATTAAAAGTTCATAAATCCATATATATTTACCATTTATGTGTTTTTCCACACACTATCCTTCAAAAATTAAAAAGAAAAAAAGATAATTGTATATATTTTCTAAAATAAAATGATTAGCAGTATATCTAATTTCAATCAAACTTGCTGAGAATATTTTTTTTTCTCAATAACTTACTCTAAGGAAACATTATTAACAACTTTGTTATTAATGGATAATACCTTTTCTGTTTTTTTTTTTTTTTTGGATGATATTAAGTATAAGTCCATCTCAGAGTCTATATACTCAAATTCTAATTATTATTACTAATTTTAGACTATAAGTAAACATCTTCAAACATTTGATTGTCTGATACAATAGGAATAATTTTAGCAGTTTTTTTTTATATTTTGTAATTTATAACTTTCATTATCTCTTGAGGAAATTTATAAAACTTTAATTTTATATTGAACAGTTTTTTATATAATACTGTTTTACATTAAAATGATAAATTAAATATGCGTGCATTTAATATAAACCAAATAAATATATTAACACATGTGAAGGCATAGGAGATACCAGATAGATAAATGGTTGTATCATTTTTGTGAAATTTTTAAATTTATGAATTTGAGTGTTTATATTTTGTAATTTTTTTGGCTAGTGTATAGTTAATTATACAATGTATATTAAAACTACTCTGTAATAATAATAATAATAATAATAATAATAATAATTATAATAATAATAATAATAATAATAATAATAATAATAATAATAATAATAATAATAATAATAATAATAATAATAATAATAAAAATAATAATAATAATAATAATAACAACAACAACAACAACAACAACAATAATAATAATAATAATAATAATAATAATAATAATAATAATAATAATAATAATAATAATAATAATAATAATAATAATAATAATAATAATAATAATAATAATAATAATAATAATAATAATAATAATAATAATAATAATAATAATAATGATCATCATTATAATCATAACCTTAGCAATACTGTATGTTACATAGAAGAAATATACTTGTCTAATGGTTTGTGATGATATTTTAGCTGGGATGTGTTGGACTATTTCATTTAATAATAGATAAGGGAAATAGTCCAACATACTATCACAAAAAAGTAATTTTTCAGAGAAATATTAAGCTCATTTATGTCTACAATGAGTTATGATGAACTAATAAAAAATATCTCTGTTTAAATCAGCACATTGTAAAAATATATTTTCAAAACAAATTTAGAAAGTATCAACAATTAACAACTATCATTTAAAGATATTCCTATAATTGCTAACATGTTGTTATTGTGGATGATTTCCGTTATTCATTATTATTTCTTTAGGGATTTATCACATTTATAACTTTTTCATTATTTATATCTATGTTTCTTAATGTTTCATATTAAATAATATAACAATAATAAGCATTGGCAATATCAAGTCATGTTATTATACATTAATAATTTTATACATTTTATGAAAGTTACAAAAAGTATTCCTACAAATTAATACAAGACTATTACAATTTTTTACTATACCAAAAAAGTCCTTATATTTAGATACAATTTCTTATTGTGAAAAAAAAATGAAGATAATCTTATATTGCATTATTATTCTAGTGATGTTGAAGAAACACTGTTTTCTAAGATTGACACCCAAGTGCACAGCTCATCATAATGTTCTAGTAAATGAAAAGCACACTAGAAAATGTATACTTTTTGCTGATGAATTAAGTCTTATAGTTGATTGTTATTACTATCACCATATTGTTTCATAAGCTTATCACATTATATCTCAAGTTATCTTAGAACATTACTTTCATGTTAACAGATTTAGGTTCATTTGCTATCTAAAAGATCAAATTCTATAAGTAACTTCTTAACCATGTATGAGAGATAAATGTTATTTAATACTTAAGATCTCATATTTAGTACATACAAATGAACAAACCATTACATCATAACAAATTATGAAATATATGTTCTATTAAAACTTAATATAATTAAAATTATTCTTCAAATTGTACTGGAAATAAAATGTTGACATTGGTTTTTGTCTTAATCATTTTCTATTTTAGTTGTATTTGTATAATTTCAAAAAAATTTTAATGATAATTCGTATAAACATCCAGAGCTGTATTTATTGTTAAGCATTAATGGATTATTTAATTGTAATGTTATGCAATAGTTGGACATTGTTATTTTATGACTATTGATTTATATATATATATATATATATATATATATATATATATATATATATATATATATATATATATATATATATATATATTACAAATGTGTTTTACTTATATGCACACACACACCTGTATATTTATAATCATGAAAATCAGTCAACACTTATGCAATCCCAATATCAATACCAATCAACAATCTCAACCATTTGACAAGGCACACTATGCATATATAAATTAACATTATAACTAAAATTAAATGAAAATATTTTATTCATGAATAATAAATTAAAAGTTCATAAATCCATATATATTTACCATCTAAGTGTTTTTTCTATACACTATCATTTAAAAATAAAAAAAAAAGCATTCTATATGATAACTGCATATATTTTCTAAAATAAAATGATTAGCAATATATCCAATTTCAATTAAACTTGCTGATAATATTTTTGCCTTCAATAACTTTCTCTAAGGAAACATTATTAACAACTTTGTTATTAAATGATAATAGCTTTTCTTGTTTTTTGGATGATATTAACTATATGTCCATCTCGTAGTCTATATAGTCAAATTCTAATTATTATTACTAATTTTAGATTTTAAATAAACTTCTTTAAACATTTGATTGCTTAATACAATAGGAATAGTTTTAGCAGTTTTTTTTATATTTTGTAATTTATAACTTTCATTATCTCTTAATGAAATTTATAAAACTTTTATTTTATATTGAACAGTTTATTATGCAATACTGTATTACATTAAAGTGATGTATTAATTATGTATGCATTCAATATAAGCCAAATAAAAATATTAACACATGTGAAGGCACATGAGATACCAGATAAATAAATGGTTGCACCATTTTTGGGAAATTTTTAAATTTATGATATTGAGTGTTTATATTTTGGATTTTTTTGGCTAGTGTATAGTTAATTATACAGTGTATATTAAAGCTACACTGTAGTAGTAGTAGTAGTAGTAGTAGTAGTAGTAGTAGTAGTAGTAGTAGTAGTAGTAGTAGTAGTAGTAGTAGTAGTAGCAGTAGTAGTAGTAGTAGTAGTAGTAGTAGTTAGTAGTAGTATTAGTAGTAGCACAGCAGCAGAGCAGTAGTAGTAGTAGTAGTAGTAGTAGTAGTAGTAGTAGTAGTAATAATAGTAGTAGTAGAAATAATAATAATAATAATAATAATAATAATAATAATAATAATAATAATGATGATGATGATGATAATGATAATGATAATAATAATAATAATAATAATAATAATAATAATAATAATAATAATAATAATAATAATAATAATAATAATAATAATAATAATAATAATAATAATAATATGCATGTGGTAAAATAGTTATAAATGTGACCTTTTTCTTGTTACATTCAATGAAGTCCTTTTGAAAGATGATGATGATGATAATAATAATTATAACAATAACCATCATCATCATAATCATAACATTAGCAATACTGTATGTTACATAAAAGAAATATACTTGTCCAATCGTTTGTGATGATGATATTTTAGCTGGGATGTGTTGGACTATTTCATCTAATGATAGATAATGGAAATAGTCCATCATACTATCACATAAAAAGCAATTTTTCAGATAAATATTGAGCTCATTTACTTCTACAATGAGTTATGATGAACTAATAAAATTATCTCTGTTTAAATCAGCACATTGTAAAAATATATTTTCAAAACAAATATAGAAATAATGTATAATTAACAACTGTCATTTAAAGATATTCCTATAAATGCTAACATATGTTATAGTGAATGATTTCTGATATTCATTATTATTTCTTTAGGGATTTATCACATTTATAACATTTTCTTTATCTGTACCTATGTTTCTTGATGTTTCATATTAAATAATATAACAATAATAAGCATTGGCAATATTAATTCATTTTATTATAGATTAATAATTTTCTGAATTCTATGAAAATTATAAAAATTATTCCTATAAATTAATGCAATAATATTACAATTTTTTGCTATACCAAAAAAGTCCTTATATCTATATACAATTTATGATTCTGAAAAAAAAATGAAGATAGTCTTATATTGCATTATTATTCTAGTGATGTTGGAGATATACTGTTTTAGAAGATTGATGCCCAAATGCCCAGCTCATCATAATGTTCTGATAAATAAAAAGCATGCTAGAAAATATATACTTTTTGCTGATGTATAGTCTTAAAGTTGATTGTTATTACTATCACTATATTCTTTCATATTCTTATAACATTATCTCTCAAGTTATCTTAGAACATTACTCTCATGTTAACATATTCATGTTCATTTCCTATCTAAAAGATTAATTTCAATAAGTAACTTCTTAACCATTTAAGATCTCATATTCAGTACATACAAATGAACAAACCATTACATCATAACAAATTATGAAATATATGTTCTATTAAAACTTAATATAATTAAATTATTCTTCAAATTGCAATGATAATAAAATGTTGACATTGGTTTTTGTCTTAATCATTTTGTTTTTTAGTTGTATTTGTATATTTTCAAAACAATTTTCATGTTAATTAGTATAAACATCCAGAGCTGTATTTTTGTTAAGCATTAATTGGTAATATAATTGTAATGTTATGTAATAGTTGGACATTATTATTTTGACTATTGAGTATATATATATATATATATATATATATATATATATATATATATATATATATATATATATATATATATATATATATATATATATATATATATATATATATATATATATATATATATATATATATATATATATATATATATATATGAATTGTAGGTGCTGCCAGTCAAAATGGTTTTGACAAAAATTGAAATTAGTTCAGCATTTATTAATAGTACTTGTTAGACTTATTACAAATCATGTGCATTTTAATGTAATAATAATACTATTATTATAATTAAACTATAATAAATATTTTACTTGATTTATAAATAAATATATGCTACATCACCAACCTGGAAATCATTTAACATATAGCTGTACTGAAAATGAAATATTATGATTTCCAATGCAGAATAAGTTTAGTTCCTCTGGGAAAAACTTTTAGCAACACTTCTAAAATTTCACTGGAAAATTATATATTCCATGAATTATATTAAAATATCTGTTTTTTTTTTTATTCTCAATAGCAAAACATAACTTCAATGTCTTCAGTTGACTTCAATAAGATAAAGTTATGTACCATTTTTATTCCAACTATATTCATATGCAATTCTCTGGATAGGCCAGATATAAAAAAAAAAATGCTACATATTTTTCACAATAAATGTTGAATTTTTATTTATGTCTTGTCTTCAATTTAACTTTTATTTCGCTTAATATTCTTTTTAATCATTGGTTTAAAAATAATCTAATTTCATATAATTTTTTTTATTTAGTTTGAAACTTATTATTTAAAATCACAGCTTAAATTTTAATTTTTACATCAGTTAACTATTAAAAATGTTTTATGATGTACAATTGTCTTATCCATATTAATTAATATTAATAATCTTTCGCTATTATTAACTTTTTTTTAAAATATTTATTAGCAATAATTAAGGGTGTTTTTTTTTTTTTTAATTTATTTATTTCAAAATTACTTTCAATGTTTAAACTAATATGCCTTTCGTTTTCTTTATCCACAATAAACATTAAAATTCCTCAGTATTAAGTTGCTATATTTCAATCAACCTCAATTTACTTATATGCTGATACAAACATTTTATTTAGACACTTACACATTTCCATATAACTCGTACACTTATGAATTACATTTTCTAATACTCTTAAAAGTTTTATATCATCATTTATAATGAATACTTTTCATAGACACACATACATGTTTAAATATTGTACATGTATGAATAAACATTGCAGTTGTATTACTGAATTGTTACATTCCATCAATATATCTAAGATATGTACTTTTCAAAGCTTTTATAATATATTATAATACACATTAAATTGTCATCAGTTCATCTATTTTCAATATAACTAACACAAGCCCACATTATTCTGATAATATTTTGTGTTCCAATGATAGCTAATTTTTTTACACTTTGAGTTATTTATTCTTATAATTAATATACATCTGTTGTTACTTCATTGAATGGTGTAAAATTACTGTATTATTTGTTATGTTAAATATACAAATTCTAGAACCATAAGTAAAAATTGTTAAAACATATACATCAAATTCTTTCTATCAAACGCATATGCACAATTTTTTTTTTATTGCAAAGATATTTATATTAAAAACAGTTCGTCCAAGAATATTTTTTCAATTAATTTTATACATTCTATTTATTTCTATATGAATCATTTAACAGCATTATCTGTAGGTTTCATTTCATTTACATTATTTCTTTATTATTATTGTTGTTGATAAGAATTATAATGGGGAGAAATAGATAAGATTAAGTTATAGATTGAATATTATTATTATTATTATTATTATTATTATTATTATTATTATTATTATTATTATTATTATTATTATTATTATTATTATTATTATTATTATTATTATTATTATTATTATTATTATTATTATTATTATTATTATTATTATTATTATTATTATTATTATTATTATTATTACTATTTGTTAGGTGTAGTTGAGGGTGATATTAAATTGCTTATCATGCTTGACTACAATAGTTTTGATTGACTTGAATTAGTTTATAAAACCTGAGATTATTTTAGTTAGATTATTTTGAATAAAAAAATTAAGATTTATTTAGCAGTATTATCTTAATTAATTAATTATTGTTAAATAAATGTCTGCTAATATTAATAATACAATAATGAAACTTAAATATATTCCAAACAATGGTAAACAATTTATAATATAACATAAATAAAAACTCATAAATAAATATTTTCGATTATATTCATAATCATTATCAATTCAACTTTCAAAATGGAATCATCTATTACCAACCAGAAACACATGTAAATTTAAATATCCCACAATTCATTAATCTTAACATTTGCTGGCTGTGTGTTTAATATCATATTTTTTTACCTACTAATAAAAACCGCCTCTTTAATTTTTCTTTTTTCATTATCACTCTCTTGGTCTAAAATTTTTATTTTATTTATATCGAATTTAAAATTACAATTTCTATCATGATCATAAAAACAGATTCAGTATATAATTTGACTTCATTATTATTATCATTACATATCTGTACATTTTTCAATACTCTTTTATACAGCAATTTATGTTCTTTAATTCTATTCTTCATATTACATCTAGATTCTCCCACATATGATAAGTTACACCCACAAAAAATTCTATAAATTATATTACTCACATAATTTTTTCTCTAACTTATCTTTTGAATTATTAACAATTCTTTTTAAATTACCCAATCCATAAAATGAAACATTATATATAATATTATAAACTTTTTTCATAAATTTTGCTTGATTATTATTATAAAAAGGCAAATAAATCCACTTTTTACTCTCAATTTCTTCATCACCAATATTTCTATTAATTTTCTTACTAAATTGACAAACCACTTGATACATTTCTTTTTTATTATAACCCACACTTAATAATTCACTTATATAATTTTCAATATTTTCCTTTTTATCACATGCATATTTACACAAAATATTATTTCTATGTAAAAAAGACCTAAAACCAGCCATTTTATAATTATGTGTCACTTTAGATAAATGTGGAATTTACCTTCTCGTTTCAATAGGTTTAATAAACAATTTATAGTCAATCATATTATTGTTCCTTGAAATTATCAAATCTAAATATTTAATACTGTTATTATATTCTTTCTCAATAGTCCAGTTAAGATCTTTTAAGTTATTATATTAATGAAAAAAATTATCAATTATTTCTGAAGAAGCACATACAAAAACATCATCCACATACCTCATATATATCTTAATATTTCCCATAAATATAAATTTGTTTAAAACCTTTTTTTTTCATAATATGACAAAACAAAACTGCATAACTGTGCCATCATTGGTAATCCCATTGGCCATCGTTTACTCATCTTATAAAATTTCCCATTAAAGGATGCAACAATATTTTGTTCAATAAAATTTAAAGCCTTCATCAGAAAAGATATTTAAGTTTTGTTATATATATATATATATATATATATATATATATATATATATATATATATATATATATATATATATATATATATATATATATATATATATATATATATATATATATATGTGTGTGTGTGTGTGTGTGTGTAAAATAAATAAAATGTCCATTAATTAAAAACAAAATTGTAATTATAATTGAAATAATAAATTTAACAGTTTACATCCTATTACAAAAAATCCATAATTCCACAGAAGTACTTTCAGTTAATTTCTTAAACCTGCATCAACTGCCATTAAATTCAAAAACAAAAGCAGAAGCAAACATCATCAATTCAAATTCCACGAAACTCATATTTTAATGTTATCAGCTTGTCGATTTATTAAATGACCATAATAAAAGAAAAATTAAAGAGACAATTTTTATAAACAGAAATAAAATGCATTTAATAAATTGACAAGGTGCTAACATTAAAATATGAGGTTCATGGAATTTGAATTGATGACATTTGCTTGCACTTTGTTTTTTTGTTTTTGGTTTTTTAAATTTAATGGCAGTTGAGGCAGGTTTAAGAAATTAACTGAAATTACTTCTGCGGATTTAAGGATTGTTTGTAATAGTTTGTAAACCATTAAATTTTTTATTTCAATTATATATATAGATAGATATATATATATATATATACATTATATATATATATATATATATATATATTCAATGTATGCTTTTCATCAACACTGACATTATAATAAGCACTGTTTCATGTATTAAGCTAAATATAATCTTTAGCTATGATAATAATCAACCACTTTCCAAATATATTAACAGTTTAAAACACAACAAAGACCTTATATATTGTCATCATGGTGATCCTTTTATTTTAAATTCAATAAGTACTTTATGCATTTTCTTAAAATGAATGTATCTAATTTATGATTAATATTTTGGCAGTGTAATTTTTACTACACCACTCCAGATATATTATTTGTAATTGGATATCTAGTCTAATATCAATGACTAATAATAATATTAATATATCTGATTATTATTTATACTCTTTTAAAAGTACAAACATTTAAAGATCTCCAAAATTATAATGAGAAATATTAAAAGTAACAACCAATGTTGAAGATAAATTTAAATTCAAAAAAAGAATTATTAACATTTCTGGTTTCAAAGTGAGATAAATTTTGTTCTCGGTTATAGTCTGTAGTAAAGGTTCTTAATTACATTTTTCTGCAAAAAACTTAGTTGAACATGAATTCTGTACTTTTAATAATTAAAAAAGAAGTTAGAATAAATAGCTAATAATTGTGATTTCTAATGCTGCTGACAAAATTGTCAAACCTTAATAAATTTGTATCAGTTTTCTAATATTCACTAAGATTATTTCAATGTTATTCATGTTTTATATTTTAATATTAAGTTTTGTTATCCTAATTTTATGTAAGTAATCTAAATGTTATTATGGTGGATATTAAAAAAAATATTTTTATAATTTTAGGTTTTAAGATGTTCTCTTTATACTAACATCTTTAATTATTATGTTTTAGGATATAGATACTAATTTTAGTACAAAAATGCAAATTATTCTTTTATACTTAAATAAAATGTACATATATGAGGTTAGTGTAACTAATGTAGTTTTTCTGAAAGTATAGAATAGGTAAAATAAATTTTGAAATATCTGATTCAATCATTAATGAATAAACATGTAGATTTTGTAATATTCTTAAAAAGATGTACAAAATATAAAAATAGTGATTAGTTTTTGTAATGCCATAAAAATATTAACATTAATAAGAATGTACAAAGAGTGACTTAATAACTTCAACCTTATTTACAGCCATTTCACATGAAATAATCCATGGATTAATATAAAAATGTAAGAGAATTAAATACATTCTATTTATTTATATCTTGTACACATTTCAGATTATGTAGTTGTTTGTTTGTTTGTTTTTTGTTTTGTTTTTTTTTTGTCAAAAAAGCTTTAGTGTCCATAGGTCAAATGATATTACTAAAAAGCATTAAAATAATGCTCAATGTATTATTTAAAAGAATTAAGTAAAGATTAATAATAATGTATTAATTTAAATTAACAATAAAATATTCTGTTCAGATTATTAATACCAATTGATGTATATTATATAATATTAATCAGAGAATTACATTTGGAGTGAATGCATTTTGTATAATTAATACTTTATTAAAAAATGTCAAGATGTTTGAAAATGATGTTTTGAATATATCAGTTTTATTGATTTTTATTAATAGGTTTAACTTGAACACTTAAGAGAAACTATCTAGGAATTGTAAATGACTTATAGAAGTATGGAGAACTATCACTGATATTATTGAGAGAACTAAAGTTGGGAAGATTATATTTCTAGAAATATTATAATAGATGGACAATTGCATAGTTAAACTGGATTATAATACATCTTATTATATATAGAAAAGGATCACATGTGAGATGTATAAATAAAATAATGCAGTTTGTTTTTGTGATGTGGAAAAGCTAATCTATGGATGGAAAAATCTGGATTCTGCCTGGAAAAGTCTTCATGTGATGCGAATTCAAAATGATTATGTTGATAATAAATTTAAATTTCATTTTGAATTAATGTTAAAAGAAATACTATGAAAGCCAAACTAAAATATTTTTACATATCTATTCAGCTGCTATTTATTAAATTAAACAGAAAAAAAGATATTTAAACAATTAAGATAGAAAAAAAAATTATCTTATACAAATCTAAAATTATGTGTACAATTAAGCATTATTTTTATTGCATGAAGAATATTTATTAATATATTATATTATAAGCTTATTTATTTTAATACATCTTTTATAACCAATAAAATTTACCCATTACTAGCTATTTAAAAGTGATATTTTAATAAATACTTGAAAAGTTATTCAAACA
Organism: Epiperipatus broadwayi; assembly: GCA_028023455.1. Taxonomy (NCBI): domain Eukaryota; kingdom Metazoa; phylum Onychophora; class Udeonychophora; order Euonychophora; family Peripatidae; genus Epiperipatus; species Epiperipatus broadwayi. The sequence continues at coordinate 11,590 of JAQFVV010015420.1, forward strand.
TTTTTGGACATTATTAATTCTCAAATAGCATTCATGGGTAAATATATCATAGAAAACAAAATCCTATAAAGCCATCAGTTCTCATGGCATTATTATTATTTTCTGCCAATATATCATTAATTTAAGAAATTATGTGCATACTCTTTAAAAAGAAGTTTAAATATTTAATTAAACTGTCTTTAAACACTCAATGGTTTATTTGTCACACATAATATATAATTCAATATATAGAAAAGAATAATACTTATTGAACCTAAAATGAAGAAGATTGCTATGTTGAATGTAATTTAGATAATATAACATATTATAATAGTACAAATCTTCTATATTCAAAACTGCCAAATAAAATGTAAATATTAAAAAAAAAGATACTTCTCTCACTATTATTCTGTCAGTCTTAATAAAAATATTGCTAAAAGATCGAACATTTCAGCTGACATCCTATTATTAATTCACAAGAATAACATTATAGCCAATATTTTCAGTTGGACTGAAAATATATAATGAAATAAACATGTCAATAAACAGTAAGATAATAACATTATTAAAAAAAATTCTAAAAATATATATACTCTATTTTATGTTCGATAAGAAAAAAAAAATAAAGCATATTTTTATTTAATTATTATTTAATGAATTATATCATTTATTTCAGATAAATAAAATTCTAAATATTTTTCAAGTAATGTTAGTACTTAAAAGTTAATAATTTATTATTTACAATTTATATTTATAATATATAGGATAAATGAACACAGACTTTCACACGAACTACTGTTCACCACTCTATCTCGCATCACTGATACACTTGAACACACATATGTTGAAAATATAAATAATCACAAATATTGGTATTTCATGCTATAGCATAAATCATTGGTTGGGCCAGATTATCATATATATATATATATATATATATATATATATATATATATATATATATATATATATATATATATATATATATATATATATATATATATATATATATATATATATATATATATATATATATTATGCAATAAGTGCTTAGATATATATTAAGATAGCCAATCTTCATACTTTAATGGACAGGGTCAGAGTGATTTTAGGTCTACATGGGTGTGACAAGTATCTCAGCCTCATGCGGGCCTTTTGAGCATTTCATCTTCAGATTTTCAATTGGATGGATGGTTGAAGAATTGGAATGTGGAATGGAATGAAGCTTCTCCATTAAAGTATGAAGAGTGGCTATTTTAATATATATCTGAGCACTTATTGAATATATGTGTAGAAATGATAATCTGGACCAAATGATGATACATGGTTTATCATGAAATACGTATATTGGTGATTAGTTATCTTTTCGATATATATATATATATATATATATATATATATATATATATATATATATATATATATATATATATATATATATATATATATATATATATATATATATATATATATATATATATTCAAGTGTATTAGTTATATGAGATAGAGTGGTGAGCAGTAGGTCGTATGAAAGTTTGTGCTCATATATTTTATATATTACATATATTGATACAAGTATATTATAAATATAGATGAAATAAGTCTAAGTATATTATAAATCTGTATTTCAGTTAATCTATATTTATATGTTTTGATAAGAGTCCCAAACTCTAGGGATTTTATGCATAAATAATGCTACATGGTGACACTACTGTATGGAGGGTTTGGTACTCTTATTAGCAGCATGTGTAAGCATATAAAATAGTGATTATTTGATGTTTATATGTTTTACTGAAATAAATAAAATTTTAACTTTGAAACGTAAGATTACTATTTGACATCTTTTATGTCATTAATAATCATTTATTAATGCAGTCTTATACTTAGGAAGAAATCAATAATTTATAATACATGGATTAGCACAAATAAACTAAAGTAAGAAGTTAATTAAAAAGTTGTTTAGAATTTTCAAAGTTTATATTTTTGGTTATATTTATAATTAATTGTTCTAAACAAAATGACAAACAAATAATTTTTTTTTCTTACAATTTATACATTTATATGTATATACTCACATATTGTTTTTTTTTTTTTTTTTGCATTAAACATCATTGTCAACGTCTACTTTAAATAAATACATTAATGATTATTTCTAATTATTTATTAGACTGAAATTTATCTTATTTCTAAGCAAGACATAATTTTAATTGACAGTAAAATATTGATATAGTTTTTGATTTTTTGTTTTAGGTATTTTTTTAAATTATTCTTAAAACTTCTATTCCTCCATCCATTTTTGTAACATATTAATAAGGATAACAAATATATTAATCTTTAATCACACCTAAAGTAAATAAGTTATGTATGATAAGAATAGTATCATAATCTCTAGAAATTAAAGATTAATAATAATGATTTAAGTAATAATTTAAAGTAGTTTTCGTACTGTGAGCACATGAAGTTTGGTAAAAGCAGCACAAATTGTAATAATTGTGTACTAATGAATATTTTAACAATGATGAATACAGGTAAAAAGATTTGGGTTTAGCCTAAATAAAGTGTAATGATTTAACATAGAATGCATATACATGGTGTAAGATACCTTTGACAGAGATTTATTATTCATACGTTTCCGCAATAAAATGATCTTGTCTAAAAACATAATGATTAGAAATTAGGAGTGATAAAGTTTGATTATGATATCACGTGTGCATGCTTAATTAAATAAAAAATAGGTATACAAATCTTTATTTACATACATGCCATATGTTAGGTTAGTAAATGATTGCTAGTAATTACTAATGTATTTATTAGAAAAATAAACTTCAAAGACATAACTGCATTAAGATTGACAATTGTATATTTGTAGATCAAATTGTATGGACATCTATGTGTGTGCATGTTTATAAAAATCACAAAAAATATAAAGTATACAAGTAAATATTACATACAGTTATAGAGTCAGATCAGTAATAGAAGAAATTAATCTACCTTAGAATAGTTGAGACTTGAAAAATCCGAAAATAAGGTAATCTTTATTAACTGCCTAATTTTCATTTACAAATAGTAATAACTTCATTTTTTTAACAATGTTATAAAAATATCTTGAATTAATCAAACGATTGATTAAAGTAAAGAGTAAAGCTAAGTAGCATTTAATTATTATAACAAAACATTGTATGAAATTAATATTGACAAAGTAGGGATTGGTTTCTTTTCGCTTTTAACAATTTTTGTAGGGGTGAAATCATATACATATAACAAAAAACATAGGAAAAGATGTATGATCTCCAAGATTCAGACTTTATGCTGAACCAGTACTTATCCGTTGTTCTTAGATATCTTACACATATGTTTATCATTGTTTAATACATAGAGAGTGAGCAATTGATAAGTGTCAAATTTACTGCCTTCACAACTTTGACACAAACCACTGGACAGAAGTATATTTATAATTACTTTAGTCGTTCATTAGATGAGATAATATACTCTTAATAAATGATATTTCTGTAATAGTGTAATAAAAATTGCACGACAAAAATTTTCTTTAATCCAGTAAATATGATCTAAGAAAGTGAATCACTATCAATAGAAACAAGACACCATTTTCGTTCTGTTTGTCAAAATTTACAAAAAAGCATGTAAGACACAAATCAACAGGATAAAATATTCAAATCAACCGAGAATATTGCTACAGAAAAAATGATTAACTTTATAGCTTTTACTTGTAAGGTAACAATATTTCAAATGATTCTAATTAATTTGCAATATATAATTCTAGATAAGTGATTTTACATGATAAATTGTAGTGCTGTTTGTTTATAAGAAATTGACAGTTACGCGTTTGTGAATATATATATATATATATATATATATATATATATATATATATATATATATATATATATATATATATATATATATATATATATATATATATATATATATAT
>JAQFVV010015421.1:0-15507 GCA_028023455.1 Epiperipatus broadwayi
AATAATAATAATAATAATAATAATAATAATAATTGTCTACTGATTTTCCACACTATTTATATTTTTTCTTTCTATCAGAACAGATTCACCTGATGTTCCTGCTGAATCCAATTGGTTTTTGGTGTGTTTTCATCATGTTCATGCCATTAATACCTCAATCATTGAATAGTTTCTTTTTGGTGGGAACAGACTTTTAATTAGTGACTATTTTTGATTGTCTGTCTTCATGTGTTTTTTAATTTTGATTTTTTATTGCCTGAGGCATGATGATTTGAAACCCACATTTATTTTGTCTTAGAAGCTTTTTTTTTAATCAGAGTTTTAATGTTTGAAGATTTTTTTTATTTAATTGATAATAAAGAAAGATTTATACTTTCTTTAATTGCAAATATATAGGTATTTGCTTTTTTCTTTTTTTTTTCATTTTGAAAAGTTTGATTTTTTTTTTCATTTGATCAAATCGTTATGAATTAACAAATTATCATTTTAATTGTAGTCAAATTTCATTACTTCTTTTTTTCTTTAAAATATTTAGTTTTCCTTAAAATTTTATTAGTCTTTTTTAAAAAAAAATTACTAGTCTGACTTAAAATATTATTAGTCAAATTTAAATGATTGAAATTTAAATAATTATTCAAAATTTTGTTTGTAGTCTATTCAAGTAAATTAAAAAAACAAAACAAACAAACACTAGGATAATTTCTAAATTTAGTTAGACCTTTATGATAAATTCATTTTTTTTTTTTTAAAATGTATTGTTAAGCACATAAATTTAATCATATTATGTAAAGATTATATTTGATCAAATACATTCATAGTTAAACTTTGAAAGTTTTTTTATTGAATGTATTAAAAATTATATTCCACTCAGTTGATATATCATGTCAAATCTACCTTATTTCAACACAATTATACAACATATATTTTGCAACATGTGAATAAAGATATCTGAAAATCTAAAACAAATGGCATCCAAAGTGTATATTTTTGATGATTCAACACTCATCAGTTGGCACATATCATCATCTCAGCCATTATTAATCCACTGCAGGATGAAGATCTCTCCAAGTTCAATCCATCTTTTTTGATATTTAGCTTCTCTTCTCACATTGCCCCTGCACACTTTCTTATTTTATCCATCTATCTCACATGTGGTCTCTTTCTGTGTCTTTTAAAATCTCTTGAAATCCAGTTTAAGATTTCAATTGTCCATCTATTATCATCTCTTTTAGCAATATGTCCAGTGCAACTTCACTTCAGTCTTTTAATTTTTTCACTGAGGTCAGTAACACCTGTTAGTTCTCTTGACCCATATATTGCATTTTCGATGTCTTCTTGTTACACCAAATATGCACTCTCCTTACTTCTTTGAGTTGTCTGAAGTTTCTGTATTGCTATTAAGTGTCCAAGTCTCAGATCCATAAGTACGAACTAGTAAAACACATTTATTAAAAGCCTTTGCATTCAAACACATAGGCATATTTCCTTTTAGTATCAAGTTATTTTTAACACTTATATGTCTTCATTTGTTCAATAATTTTCAATACAAAATTATTAGAGTTCTATTTATAAGTTCCCAAATTTCTGCATTGTCAATGTTGATACCAACAACTTCAAATAAATATATTAATAATTATAGACAACCGTTTATTAAACTAGGGATTATTTTTAAATTAGTTATATATTTTATATGAATAATGTCTGTGATTTAATGTTTATATCTAGGCTAGTGATAAATTCTGGTTTAATTATTGATTATTTATATGAAATGGCTGTTAACAACGTTGTGAATGCAAACATTTGTCACTTATAAATAAAATTTTAATAATTTAGTATTTATAAATACTGAAGAAAAAAAGACATATTGTATTTTGGGTCAATTGATTATTGCTGGTTTATTATGAAATTCACATTTTGAAGAGTATTTTTTTCTAGACATTACTTGTTCACTTACTTCATAAATGTTCGAAGAAATTCTGTGTTTATGTTCAAGTCACGTGAAAAATGACGTCATTCCTAAATGCATGGAGGAATAGTTTGACTTTCTATGCCAATGGACGATTGTGATATGTAAAGTTGTGATGAGAAATGGACTGATAAAAAAACAAAATAATTCACTAATTCTGAATAAACTTATATATATATATAGCATATAATTTATTATACCAATACTAATTCTATAAAATAAGTATTAATTTATAGTTTGTTTATTGAAGTATCTGCTGCCCACAGTATGTTGTCATACTTGGAAATGTCATAAATACCATACCTTTTATTCCAGGTAAAACTTGCTATATTTTTATCAGTCATTAGAAAATTTTCATTCAAATATAAATTTTTTTTAGGTATCTATTTTATTTAGATAAAATTATATATATATATCATTTAAATCTTCTAAAAATTATAATTTTACTTGTCTCAGGAATATTTTCTTCACTTTTATTGTTCTTTTTTTAAAAAAAATATTGAAAAAAAATTCCTTATGCAAATATGCAATAATTATAATTACGTATATTATGTAATATCTTTTTAAAATTATGATAGCTAGATATATAGACAGGCAGACAGAAAGATAGATAGACAAGTAGATGAATAGATAGACAGACCGATAAATAGACAAACAAACAGTTAGATAGATAAATAGAAAGACAGATATCTAGACAGGTAAATATATAAATGAATAGGTAATTAGTAAAAAAATATGTATTTTTGTAAGTATACTTATAAAAATGAAGATAAGTTACTTAAAATTTTAAGTCTAATATTTTATAGAGAGCATTTAATGATAAGCAGTTAATATATGTTAACTAATTTAGAACTAATCAATATAAACGAAGTTTCTCTTTGCCATATTGTTAAAGATTTAAGAAAAAAATCTACTGAAGGATTTGTGCAAATTGTAAAGAAGCTTCGCGTTAATTGGGATTAAAACTAAGAAAATAATAGATGTTTTCGTGGAGTTCATTTTAAACAGAAAGCAAACTAACTGAGTTACATATTAATGAAAGTAAACAAATAAAGCTATTTTAAACTAAGAAAATGATTGCAATAGCTTGTTTATTTCATTAATAATGAAAAAACCTTAATTTATACATTTATCCGAATATACACATACATTTCTTAACTAAATAGAAATAGTTAATCACTATGGTGTTTTTGCGATATTTGAGCATAGAAAGTTATAGATTGAACTTTGATCCAGACGTCTTTAGTTCGGAATCATCATTCCATTACTTGATAAATTTCACAGAATATTTATTTATTTATTAATAACTTAATATAGTGAATTTTAATATCAATATATTTCTATTTAAAATATATTTATCTATTGGTTAGTCGATACAGTGATTTTATATTTATCCTTTATATTTATTTTATTTATTAACTTAAAAATGTGTTGTTTTTTTAAGAGTAAATAGTTTTATTTTATATCGTGATACATTTTATTTATTTATTTTATTATAAGCAATTACTTAGTTAAAGATCTGCGTTCCTTTCTTAAAGATCATATCTATTTACATTTTTATATACATTACTTTAATTTTTATCTCTATCGATCAATATATATATTTTTTGTATTACTGAATATATATTTATGTTGTTACAAATATATTTATTATAAAAGAAGTCTAACATTTTGGTTTTCTCTAACGCGCAATCGCAGTAAAAATACAGAGAAAAATCAGTAGCTGTACGATTTTGAAAAATATCCTGATTTCTATTATGATGAGTATAGTAGATAAGATTATAGATATAACAAACACCTCCATACTTTCCCATTCTTTTTAAATCCATATAAATAAAGATATAATAAAGACAAATGACCCCCAAGATGCATTTCGTGCTGAACCAGCACCCATCAGTTGGTCCAGGTCACTATCTCTCATATATATCTTTATTATATGCAAAGTATTTATCTAGAGTAAATTGTTACATTTTCATTTACCATTGTCAAACTCCCTCCACTCACAACTTTGACGCCATCCATTTCAGATAAATACACTAATGATTATTACTAATCATTTTCGAAACTAGAGATTATCTCTAGCACAGATATAAACTTTAAACCTCAGTTAAAGATTAATATATCTGATTTTTTAAATTTACACACACGGAGTTATTCACCTTTCTCTGTCCCGTATGTAATATCTTTATAGATATAATAAACACCTCCATACTTCCCCATTCCCAAGGAATAATTACCTGGATCTGATAGAAACGATAATCTAAAAATTAATTCTTGATCTATCAAAAAAATGTTTAAAATAATGTTATTTATCATCATTATTTCGAAAAAAATTTTTCTACTTGTGCATGCAAAAGAAAAAAAGTTTATTATGTAGGCAACATTTGAAGTAAAGAAATATAATAAACGGAAGCAGTTATAAGATATATAGTACATTTTCTTTTCTTATGACTGTATGAAAATAAAAAAAGTCAAAATAACTGAATCATCATGCTTCTTGATTTAAAATTTATAATAAAATATTTAAAGTAGGATGAAGGTTTAAACATATTTTATAATCAAGCTTAAAAAGGGTTGAATATAAAGAAAGAGCAGTCATCCTTGATGATCTCATTGCTTTATTATTGAAAGTGAATAAATGCTAGGACTAAGAACTTTACATAGTAAAAATAGGATTATATATTTTTTCGCTAGACTTTAAAATATCATCTTCAATCAAAGTTGCATTAATAAATAACTTAGTTTTTATTTTAAATATTTGAGTTGACAGACTTAAGTTTATTTGATAGTTTAAAAATAGTTTAGTTCCAATAGTAGACAAATATAATTCATTTTTGTTTAATAAAAATTGTGCTATTCTTTGTTATAAGTCTGTAAATCTGAAAATATTCAGAATTTTCATGGATAGGAAAATCTTGTGGCATTTTTTATCATGATAAATAATCACTTTTTTTTTTTTTTGTAATTTGTAAAAAAAATTATTTTAATGTCTTTAAAAGAGGAAATGTGCTTTTACAGCATTGTTTCTTGGGTTGATGTTATTATAGAATAATAATAATGAATGTTTAAAACAAATTAAACTATCAAAGTAAAATTTTGATTTGATTTGTTTATTTTTTCAGATAATTTTTATTTTAGTTATGTTACATACAGATTTTGTTATAAATGTTTAAATATATCCACAACTAATTATATGTTTACATTTTTCATGAAGCTACTTTTTACTTCCTTTTTTACAGCTCTTTTATGTGGGAGTGAGAGTCAAAATACTAAATGAAATAAATTTTGATGTTAAAAAATTGTGGAACCCATTCTAGAACAATTAAAAAAAATACAGTAAAGGATTTATCAAATTTATATGATCATAAAATTATGAATAAATTTAAATCCTTGCACCTAATAAAAAAAACTCAAAATAACAAATTTATGCAACTATCTTTACCTAAAACTTTTTTAAAAGATAAGAAGTGTTAGTTTACGAGAAAAAGAAACAAAAAATAGTCAATAATGAAAAGTATCCTGATCATTATCTATGTTTTTGAAAACATGATATTTTTCTTTGCTGGCCAACCTGACTAAATTCTAAAGGAAAGGCATGAGTATAAATTTATAGAAAATTCTAATAATTTCTGCCACATTTCAAATTATCAAGCCAAAAAAAAAAATTGAATGAAAATTAAAGTATAATTTATAGAAAGTCAGACTTTTTCATATGCACTATTATTAAATTGTCAATTTTTAAAATTAAAGTAGTTCACATTTTTATATATTTATTTTATACTATCAAATGATTTACAAACAATCCTGCCCTGAAAAAAAATGTTTTCTTATTGAAGTAAAATTATAAATCTTGGTTACTAAACTATTTGTATTTAAAATCATATATAAATTATTCAAATGATATATATATATATATATATATATATATAGTACCCTCCACCCCCATCGTCGCCTCTCTCCATAATAATCTATATATACTTAAATTCCGGGTTCTCTCTCTAGCTCAGTCTTAACAAAAATGAATGAAATTAATTTATTACTAGCTCTAAACTCTAAAATATAAATACAGTTATATTATTAAAAATTTATTATTTTCATGAGACATGGAGCGACGACACGGGGAGCGAGACAGACTACATTGAGATATATCCACATGATACTATCCCAATGGCATAAGAACACCATACTAAATAATCAACTTATGGTATTCCTATGACTTTCCAAGATCTTTTCAATAATAATCTAGCTCAATTAAATAATTTAAGTAAATAAATGAAATAAAATCAAATCAAATAAATCTCAGGTTCATAAATTGCATTTAAACTGATTTAAATTACGGTAGTAAACTATGAGAAGGGAATTTTATGTCATAAATTCACTACGTAACAACTAACAATAATAAATAAGAATAATGATAATAATAGTATAATGTAATCCTATTTCTTCTTAAATGAAATAAATAAATAAATATTACGTTCGTGGTAGTATTTAATAATCTGACAATCAAAATACGTGTTGTAATATTAGCATATAATTTATTTTAATATTGTGGCAACCAACGTATGATCAATAAACGATATAATTATAATCCTTTAATTTTATCATATAAATAAATTTTCAAAAATTATTATAACACTTTTATGTTTATCGACTCTGTGCAAAATTATATGTTTGTTGCAATTATAAATGTGTATTGCGATATCATGCATTCTATGTGGAGAAATATAACTAAGACACGAAGCTTACAAATAAATTTACAACATAGTTTATTAATAATTATACAAATAACAATATTTACATTATGTACATCGGATATCCCTACTTTCCTGTTACAAAATTACTTTACTAGTTTATCTCTTAACATTAAATTTCTACTTATTTTATTTTTAACTCTTATACAGTATTATTATTATTAGATATCTGTTTTTAGTTTAGCTTGTTACAAAAATGTATCTATCAATAATTATCATTAATACTTTATATCTCTATTAATTTTAAAATTATATTTTTACAAAACTTTTTACCTTCGTAGTAAAACTATACAAAATCATAAAATTCTATTTTTATATTATTCGTATGGAATCCTAAAGATTCAAACCCTTCTTGACAGTTTGATGTTCCGTTTTATTATTGACTATACAATAATTATTAATCAAATACTTATCCAAGACTTTGCTTCTTATGGTAACTATAATCATTAACACAACATGCACAAATACATATATCTGTTACACATTATTGAATCATTTTTCAACCAACATGCAATCTCTATTTTTAAATATCATATAAAATATTAAAATTTTACTATTACTTTAAAAAAACTTTGTTTAGATTTTTCCTTTAAAATCTTATATTCGTTTCAGAATTACTTTTTAAAACTATATCATATGATTCTTCATCTCTTTATGACATTTATACTTTCACTTTTAAAATAACAATTCTAAATCATTCTAGTAAACAAACTATTCTTACCTAACGACAACCTAGCCTCATTTCTATTTTATGTATCATTTCTATAAAATATCTTTCTGACGATGTATATTCACGAAACAAGGATAGCGAAAATAGATGCGCAGGATCAAAACAACTAGAATATTATCCGTCATAAAACTTGACAATGATGGCACAGTGAATTTAAAGAACACCATAGAGGAGTGACTTTTATCTGTCTATCCACCTCTACTATAGGAGTGATGCTAAAGCTATTCCTTCAGCTTTATATAACATCAAAAAGTTTCAAAACATACGTAAAAAACACTGTCCAAAATATATGTGTTCAGTGATAGGACTTTGTTAGCTATACTGAAATCACACAAAATACTATGATCCAAATATTTGATTTTATTATTTCTTGGCAAAAAACATCATCTTGGTTTCCTCTACACCAGTACTACCAAGTCACTATCCGATTTATTTCTCTAGATTTATCTATGCATTACATCGACAAATTTCTGTCTACATTTCTAACAATAATAAAATTCATTTTTAGTTCAAACTATACAGCTATTCTTAAGAAAATCTTTTACTACTTATCTCGTATATTTATAATATACCAACTATTTTAAAATCATCTGAATATTTTGCAAACATAAAAGTTCAAAAGAATCACATAATTATTATGATACTTATTATTAATTATATTTTTAAAACAACTTATTGCATGCACATTTAAAATTACTACTATCTCAAATATATGTTTTAATGTTGGATAAAATGTGTATTTATAATTTAACTTTCATACATCATTCTTCATTAATAGATGACCTAAAAAATACATTATGCATTATCAATAATATCACAATTACCAAAAACGATCTCTATCTTCTTGATCGTATTTTGAAGGCTTCACCATTCCATTACTTCTTGGAGATATTTAAAACTTCCATACATACATTTTATTTTTATAATAATATTTCTATCATTCTATAAAGCTATTATATTTAAAAACTCATTCTTCTTAAATTCATGTTTATATGTTTCCCTAAGCTAATATAGAATTTTTATAGTTTAAATACAATCAAATAAAAATATTAAATTATATTTACGATACTGCTTTGTCGAACTTGCTTGTAAATTGTTCATAGTAAAGCTAAAAAAATATATATACTTTATTTTTTTCTTCAGTCACTTAATGTTCTATAAAAAAAATAACTCTGTTTAATAATCTTCATCGACGATGATCCTTAGTTTTCTCAATATTTTATACACTTATTAATTCTTGATGTCTCCAACATAGTCTGCTAGCTTTTTCCCGCGCGTCTGGTTTCCCCTCTTGTACGGACTTTTAAAATCTTCAATAAAATTTTGGTTTCCATGGATCCATTTTCATTTAGTTGAGCAATTTAATTTTAGCATTTTAACTCAAGCATTTTTCTTCATCGAATATTTTATAATATTTTTCTAATAAGATAAAATTTAGGCACCTTGCCATAAAATATTTATAGCACTTTAATCTTTTTACTTTCCTTTATCTCACAATTCTGGAACTATATCTTTTAATAATGTTTTCTTTACAAATAAACATTATTTCTCCACCGTTATTTTTCTTGATACTAGAACGCATATTAAAATTTTGTTTATAGAGAAGTATCTTAGTTTTAAGATAGCTTTATAAATTTGTCGTCATAAATTGTTCTTGACGATCAGCAGCTTCTTTTTCAGATTTTCACATATCGTCCCAATTGTATTCCTTTCAGTTATAAGATTAAGTTTCAGGTTGAGCACAACTAAAGTGGCATTAAGATGATTTCCAATTATTTTTCTTTCAGCAATCACTTTAAATATTTTTTCTTGTACTTCCATGTTACTGTAGGCTTTCTGGTTAAATTTGAATAAAATTTCCTGGTAAGATCAACTTAAAATTAGCAATGCATATCTCTGTAGTCAAAAATATATTATATGTTACAGAATAACTTTGAGAACAAATCCGAAATTATAAATTTATATTACTGTTCAGCTACGATGTTACAAGCCATAAAAATTTGTTACTTTCTCTTTTCACTTTCACATTACTTCTCCCCCTCTGTATAATTCTTAGATTTTTATCTGTTAATTTTACATCCTTTGATTGGTTAATATTTATTTTAGCGCGAACAATTTATTCATTTTATTTTGATAACAGAATGGATGTTCTAAATTTAAGAATTGATGACGTAATGTCTGGAATATTTATACCAATATTTTTAAATTCAATTATAGTTTTATTTAAAAAAAATCATCTAAGTTTTAAAATAATTATTAAAACAATATTTAATACTTTTTTAACTTTCATTTTAAAGATCGATGGCAATTATATCTAGTTTTAAATTCACACAGTTTATTATTATTTTAACAAGAGTGTGCGTGAAGGCATATAATATACGGTCACGTGTCTACTACTTTATAAAATGATTTTTATTTACGTCTCGGTCTAAATTACCAAAACTGATATATTTTTTATAAAATTTGGAAAATAATTTATAATGTTAAACTAAATATAACTCTCACCATCCCAAAGTTTATTTTAAAACACAATCTATTAATTTTGATTATTAAATATAATTATACACCACATATAGTATTTATTTAATTTATTAGTTTTTAAATATTATACCAAATAATTGATATATTTTTTAACTATCTATAGCTGTATTATTTTATATGGCCAGCTTTCACAACCATAAGCAATGATATTTAAGCTTTATTTAATTGTTTTCTTTTAAAATAATTTATTACACTGTTACCTACCAGGTATTTTAGCTTTAAATTGTACTATAAAATCTCATTCTCTTATTATTATTTATATATCTTACAAATATAACTTAAAATTTAAAATTTTTTAATAATTGACCTTTCTACCCTACCTATGACCTACAGACAAGGGCACAATATATATATATATATATATATATATATTATATTTATAATTATATATATATATATATATATGATGTAAACTATGTAAATTAAAGGATTATATCAATGTAAGTAATCAGAGATAATTTTATTTTAATGTTATTGAAACATATCAATTATTAATGTCATAAGATTAAATGTTTTCTATAACTTATTATTGATCTTTTGTCCTAAGTTTAAAGGAAAAAAATGAGTGAAAAAGAAAAGAGATGTTCATATTTCTTCTATATAACCCAGTATAAAAAGCTGTAATAGGATATTAGAGAAAACTTGTTTAGTCTTAGGACTGTCAATTAATAATTAATAGATTTCTAGCAACAAAAACAGTTAAGTTCTCTGAAGATGTTTACTTAGATATAATCACTTAATTTTTATTCCTCACATCATTATAATTAACTTTATGAAAAATTTAACTAACAATAGCTACAACACAGTTTATAAATGTAGAGACTACAAGTATAATATCATAATGTTCCTAAGTAGTGTATTTGTTTTATATAAATATTTCAAATTTGATTTTTTTGCTATAAGTATCATTTATAATAATCATTAAAATATTTACATAAAAATAAAAAACAAATATAGCTATAAAACACACAAAAATGTCAAAATAAATTTATTTTGTCTAACTGAATACAAGTGATTGATTTTTTTATAATCAGTTATTATATTGAAATAAATTTGCTTTTTATTATTGTAGTCATTAATTACAATACTTTTTATAGTATTAGTCTTAAAAAGTAGGAAAAAAGGCAATGATTTGAAAAAAGAAAGAAAAATTACATTTAGACTACAAACAGTATGATATATATATATATATATGTTAAAACGAAGATTTGCACGGGTTAAATATATAAAATACATATTTTGCGGATTCATCCATGTTAAAAACTTTTAATATCAATATACTGATGTTTTGACTTGGTCACACAAGCCATCCACAGAGTTATAAAAAGGTAGAAAGATGGTTGTAGAGGCGCTACAATCACTGGTTTGAATAAAACATTAAAAATCCCACCAATAGCAAAAATTTTAAATTTAAGAATGTTTTTTAAAGAAATCTTTCCAAATGTTTTATTCAAACCAGTGATTGTAGCGCCTCTACAACCGTCTTTCTACCTTTTTATAACTCTGTGGATGGCTTGTGTGACCAAGTCGAAACGTCAGTATATTGATATTAAAAGTTTTTAACATGGATGAACCCGCAAAATATGTATTATATATATATATATATTGCTAAGTCAGAAAAGATGACATTTAATTTATACTATGTGAGATAAATACAAACTAATGTGATTTTTGTAGTAGAAACATACTCAAGAACACATTGAGAAGAACACTTTAATTAAAAAAAATAATATAAAATTAAGGCATTTGGGCATGTAGTCACTGTAAGTTAATTTGATATATACAACTGTAGAGAGAGGATGATTTTTATTTACAGATATCAACAATGATGATACTTCTGAATTCTTATATCTATGAAAATAGACATCTGAGATCAATTCCTTATATCAACTAGTGCTAGAAATTAAACAAATCTTTTTTTTTCTTTTATTTGAATTCAGGATAAGAGAGCTATAACAGTTTTCTAGAAAAAAAATATGGGTATTCTTAGGACTGGTGCTTTGTAAGTTATAGTTTTTTAGCAAAATTAAAACAAAGTTATTTCTGTTTTGCATAAATATAATCCCTTAATTTCTATTATTATATAATTAAAATTTATAAAAATATTTAATACATGCATACACACAACCTCATATATATCTTATATATAAAAAGTCTTATTTTCTTTGTTGTCTGATTACTGAAAGTATGAATGTTTGTCAAAGGTCATGTGTCAAATTCACAATTGCTACATTTATGTGAAGGAACTAATTCCACTGAGGAAAAAATCAGTGCATGTGCTTTTAACTGCAGAGGTGTAGTATTTAAATAGTGAATAAAATGTGATTAGAGTACAGAAATTTATATTTGAAATATGATATTGAGTGAAGGGAATAAGATGTTATAGTACCACATTTACATTTTATTTTGGTATTTGTACAGAGAAGTCTGATACCAAAATAAAAATTAAAGAAGCTTTTTACATAGCAAATGATCTCAGTGCCATTAATAGAAAAAAGCATGCTTTGCTCTCTCCAAGCAATGGACTAACTAATTAAAAATTCAAACTCATTTGCATATATGTACAATAAATCACAGCAGTCTTCATTCACAAAGATTGGAGTATGAGATTTGAACATTAAATCTCGAAAGCACTAAGCAGACCTATTAAACATTATAGTATAATTATAGCTTCACTAACGCATGTGAAAAAGTCACATATTTATAATTAACATATTATTATGTTTGTCTGCAAAAAGTAATTCAAAATAATTCCACAATTAATAAAAAATGCTTGGAAAAAATACAGTACATGTGATTTTAATTACAGAGGTATAGTTTTAAATCAGGAAGAAAATATGATTATAGTACATAAAATTCATATTTGAAATGTGTTGTTTAGTGAGGGGAAAAATAGATCCTTTAGGACTCCATTTCCATTTAGTTTTGGCCAGTGTATTATTACATTTATGTGAAGGAATAATTCAAAGTATGTTCACCATTAGTAAAAATTGTTCACAAAAAAATCAGTACATCTGCTTTTAACAACAAAGGTGTAGTATTTAAATAGTGATTACAGTGCATATAATTTATGTTTGAATTATAATATTTAGTAGGGGGTGGAGAAATAGATGCTACATCACCATATTTACATTTATTTTGTTTAGCGTATAATTGAAGTGGAAATGATTACTTTTCAGGTCAGTGTACAATTCTCACATTTAAAATCTTTTGTTTAATTTACATTAAATCTTAAAAAAATATGTTAAAGCAATGAATTAAAAAAACAACAGCTTTACAGGCCAAGTACACCTGGTATATGTATATACAAGACAACTGGAGTTGATTAAGCTCCCTATAACTGTTAACTAAATAATCTTTTCACATTTTTATCTGCAAACTATAGAAAGTTTATAGAGACTTTATTTTTTTTTTAATTTCAGAAGTACATTTATTTATTTCATTGTAAGATGAAACAGTCAATTTGTCTTGCATTGGTGGTCGAAAGGTCAGCGCGACTGCCTTACATTTGCAGGCAGTTGTCCGGGTTGCAGATTCACGTCCCAGCCGATGCTATATATATATATATATATATATTCTGACCTTGCTCTCGTGCATCTTCACTTCCAGATAGTATATGATATAAAATAAAACGGGTTCTATCTCAGTTAATAATTAATAACTAAAATATTCAGCATTAAAATTAAAATATTTCACTAGCTCAAATTTAAAATACAAATAAGGTTCAGTTTATAAAAATAAATTAAATAAATATTTAATATTTTCATGAGACTTGAAGTGAAAATACAGGTGACAAGATAGATTACATTGAGCCAATATCCTATAGGATAATACCTCAATAGCATAAGAACACTATCCCCCCTTATTACTATTTCAAAAAACAAACTCATAGTATTCTTACGACTTTAATAACTTCTACTCACTAAGATTAAACTAATAATTAAATCTTAATCTTCTATTTAATAATAATCTAGCTCGATAAAATAATCTCAGGTTCATAAAATTTATTCTAAGTTAATTTTAAAATACGGTAGTAAAATATGAGAAGGGATTTTATGTCATAATCTATTACACTTAAACTAATAATAATAAATAACAATAATAATATTCTTCATGTAATGATATAATAAATACATGGTAGCATTTTAATAATCTGACAAACAAAATATGTGCGGCAACAGATAACATTTAATTTAATATAATATTGTGATAACTGATTTGTGACCAATAAATAATGTAAGATTATGATTATTTAATTATAATGAATACCAATAAAATATTTAAATTCTTAAATAATTCTCTATTTATCTTTTTGTGAAAAATTATATATTTGTTTCAGTTATTATGCATATATCATGTTTTCATGCAGCGATGTGGAGAAATAAATAACTCGGACACAAAAATTTAACAAAGTTTATTACTAATAACAAATAAATAAACAATTTATTTACACTATTTACAGTGGATATCCTTAACTTTTTTACTTTACAGTTTGATCTACCAGGGTATAAAAAAAATAATTTATATTTCAATTACATCTTTATTTAGATTTAGGACAAAATTAAAAAAAAAAAAAATGTTACTATTTGGTTTCTCATTATGGTTAACTTATTACAAATAAATTTATCTACTTTATTAGCAACAGCATTTTATCCTTAATATTATTAATCTATGTTATTTTTTAAAAAATTCATAGTTAGAAAAACATTCCATAGAAAACAAAATTTTATAATGAGTATGGATTTCTCAAACATATTAAAAAAAAAAAAAAATTCATCTTGCAAAGTCAAAGATGTTACACAAAATATTATCCAAAATTCAGTACTAGATTTTAGTATTTATCATACAATGTTTACTAATCATAATATATTCTTCTTTAAGCCCTACTTTAGTATGATATAAGTGTAATCATTAATACATGTCTGTTAATCAATAAACAAAAAAAATATACTATGCATATTGTTTACATAATTTACTTTGTACTATTGTATTTTTTTTAAAAAAAAAAATGCAATACTTATTTTTCTCTTAAAAAAAATAATACTAAAGCATTTAAAATTATTATCACTTTAAAAAAAATATCTTTATTTAGATACTTTATTTTAAAAAATATATATATATATTTTATTTCCGAAATAAAATTCAAAATATATAATTTGGATCTTCAATTTTAAGTTATAACATTCTGCTCCTTATAAGCAAATAAACTAATCTTATCCAAAAAAAAAAAAAAAAAAACGATAGCATAATCTAAGTTCTAAATTATTTATCATTTCTTTTAAAATATTTTATTAAACGATGCAGTTACATGAAATAAAGATAGTGAAAACAGATGCATAAGATTAAGGAAGAAAGCTAGAGTATTACTCTTAACATATCTCAAAATCATGGCACAGTGCGAAGAGGTAGAACATCTATGTGACTAATATCCTCTAGTACGAGGATGATGTTAAAGCTATTTCTTCAGCTTTATTAGAACATCAAATATTTAAAGAAATATAAACACTGTCCAAATAAAA
>JAQFVV010015422.1:0-15492 GCA_028023455.1 Epiperipatus broadwayi
AGTACACAGGATAATATTATATTAAATATTAATGAAATTATTGAAGAAAAGACAGAAGATATTATATTGACTGATAATGTTGATGAAATTAGCACTATAGTGCAAGATATAAATTTGCAAAATAATCTGTGTAATAAATAGCAATTCATGAATTGTTATTATCAAAATGTTTGTGGTCTTAGAACTAAGACAATTGATTTTAAATTTGAATTGTTATTAAATGAATATGATATTATCTTTTTAACAGAGACTTGGTTAAAAGAAGAAATTGATAATATTAGTATATTTGATGATAGGTATTGTGTGTATAGATGTGATATAAATTATAATAATGAAACAAGAGTTGGTGGTACTTTGATTTCTATTAAAAAAGACATAAAGCATAGACAGATAATTATTAATGATAATAATATTGAATCTTGTTGGATTGAAGTTAGTTTAAAAAATAAAAATAAAATATTGTTAGGTACTATATATCTTCGACCTACTTTGTCAATGAATGATTTAGATGCATATTTAGTTAAGGTTGAGGATATATTGGTGAAATATAAATATGATATTATTATAGTTGGGGATTTTAATGAAGTTGATTATTCAATACATAGTAATAAGAATGTTGATAATAGTAAACTTTATAAATTAAATTTTTTTGTTGAGTTGGTTAGTTTAATTCAACTTAATAGTATTATTAATTTTAGGGGTGGTATGTTGGATTTATTGTTTAGCACTAAGAATGATTTGAAGTGCAAAGAGGCTGATCAAGTTCTTTTGCCCCCTGATCCTTATCATCCACCTTTGGAATTTGTAATAGATGGTTCTCCTGAACATATAAAGTCTATGGTAAATAGTAAGAGAGATTACAAACATGGTGACTATTATGGCCTTTATAAAGCTTTTGAGGACATTGATTAGAATGTAATTTTGATGGAAAATGATCCAAATATAGCTGCAAATACTTTTGTTGGTATAATTCAAAATTGTCTAGATCAATATATTCCTGTTAGGCATTATTTAAATACTAATAATAAATATCCTAAATGATTTTCTAGGGAATTGTGTAAGGGCTTAAATAGAAAGCATAAATATCATAGGTTATATAAACTAACTAATGATAAAGAATTGTATAAGAAATTTAGTGGTTTGCGTGCTTATACTAAGACTCTTATGAAAAGAGATTATAATAATAATTTAAATAGAGTTGAAGAAAATTTTAGGAATGATCCACAAATGTTTTGGAATTATATAAAAGATCTTAATATTGTTGGAAGTAAAAGTTGTAGATATAATGTAATTAGGCCTTCTATGGATGATCTAGTCAATCATTTTACTAATATGTACTTAGATACTTCAAGTAATGATAATATGGTTGGTATTAAATTCAATAAAGAGAGTTTTTGGAATATAGATGTTAATAAAATTGCAATTCCTGAAGTGTTTACTGCAATTTTTAAACTTAAATCGAAATCTTCTATGGGATATGATAATATTTTTAATTTTATTATCAAGGGTTGTGCTGAATGTTTGGTAGCACCATAGCATTTTATCATTAATTTATCAATTGAGAAAACTATTATTCCTGATATATTTAAGATAGCTAAGATTACACCAATTTTTAAAAAAGAGGATAGATCTGATTCTGGTAATTATAGACCTATTTCAATTCTGTCACCTTTTGCTAGGATTTATGAAAGGTGTATTTATAGTAATATTATTATAGATGTGATTAAGATATTACCTAGTTATCAGCATGTTTTTTTACCTGGTAGATCTGCTGAAAATAATTTAATGGTGATATCTGATCATATTGCTCATGCCTTATCTGATCAGAAGCAATTAGATGTTGTATATTTTGATATGGCTCAGGCATTTGACAAAGTTTCATATATTAGACTTTTGTATAAACTTAAAATGTTGGTTGTTAGTCCTCATTTAGTTGAGTGGTTTTCCAATTATTTGAGGGTTCGTAAATCTTATGTACATATGAATAAAACTAATTCTCTTTTTTTGATAATATGATAGGTGTTCCTCAGGGTGGAATATTAGCACCATTGCTTTTTAATGTTTATATGTGTGATCTTGATCATAGCATAAAAATAGTATGATACTTACTTATGCTGATGATTGTAAGTTATTTAAAAGAATTATTACTTATAGTGATCATATTGAGGATCAAAAGGATATAGATAGTTTTATTATATGGTGTAGGTATAACAATATGGAGATTAACATTAATAAAACATGCATTGTTTCCTATACTAATAAAACTGAAAAATCTGTTTATCAATATAAAATTGAGAATGGTGTTATTAAATATAAAGAGACTGTATCTGATTTAGGAATTATATTTTGTAGCAATTTTACTTTTAATGCACATATTAAATATATTATTAATAAAGCATACAGAAAGATAGGCTGTATTTTGAGATATGGAAGAGATTTATTTATTTCCATAAAATATAGGTTATTTTTTTCTCTTGTTGTTACACTTTTAGAATATAATTCTTGTATATGGAACTTCAATCTGATTAATATTCAGTCTAGAATATATAATATTGAAAAAAGATTTAATAAATTAATAATTGGTGAATGTCAAATTGTTAAAACAGTATTGAAAGAAAGGAGAATATTGAAAGATATGATATTACTGAAAAAGTTGATTGATGGAAAAATTGATGTCAGCAACTGTATATCAAAAATAGAATTGAAAGTACCTAGTCGTTTATTAAGAGAAATGCAAACTTTCAAGATTAGTATATGTAAAAATACTTTTATATATAATAAATTATAATTATTAATAGTAGAATAACATGCACATAAAAAATTAAATAATACAGTAAATATTTTATTATTGAAGGATATATATATAACTTTAACAGAAAATGTGAATAAGTTTTTGCATGAGAGATTTTGAATTGGTTTTCAAACAAACAAGAACTATTTTTAAGTATTGTTAATAAATTATTGGCATGCTAGTTAAAGTTGATTTAAATATTGATAAAGAGGTCTAAGAGTTATATCAGCTATTACAACTATTGTATATCAGAAAGAAAAGTGGAGACAAGCCAGTTCTCTTTTCTTCTTGTTATATAGGAAGGAGAACAGATATGAAGCATTCCAGTGAATCATATTATTGCTGCAGATATAAGTAGGTAAGGATACTAGAAATAGAATTACATATATAATCAGAGCTAATTTGATAAAAGGAGAGGGGTGGTGCAATGTTTTTGGGAGTGTGTGTAGTAGTGGCAGGGTTCTTTTAAATATGATAAAGCACTTAGATATTTTAAAAAAGTTATCTTATTTGCAGATATTTCCTATCCCTATTAGCAATTTTGCAGACTTGTCCAAAAAGTAATATGAGAATTTTTAAAAGAAAAAATTTATGCGTTTCAAATTTACTAAATATTTTTGCTTTAAGGTATTATTTAATTATTGTTTCAAAAATTATTTTTTTAAACATTTATTTTATTTTAGCATATATTTTAATCTCCAGGTTTACATTATAGAAATAAATGAATAAAATATCCAAAGAATTTACTGAATACATTTCATAACTAAAACCATATTTTCAAGTTTTTCTTGCAAAAAAGGCATTAGGAAAAAATGACTTAATTTATAAATTTGATTTCATAGAATGGGGGAGGGGGCACTAAAATCTACCTTGCATAAAGGTGCTTCTTAATATGGTAATGCTGCCAGATAGGGATTAAATGTACAACCTTCTAGCATCTATTGATTACTACAGTTTTCACAATGTTTGCACTATTATGTGAAAAAAATTGTTACTGTTTTAATAGCATGTGTAAGTATAAAAAAGTAATCATGTAATGTTTTAATGTTTGTCTAGTTGTAGTACTCTATTTCATAGTTATCCTACCTGATTTGAGAAAACTCAACATGCATTTATCTTTAAGGAATTATTATAGTGGGCATAATAACAATGAAATGAAAAAAACTTGAATGAAATATTTATATATTATACTGTTTCAGATAGATTAAGTATGTGCATTACACAGAATAATGTATTAGTTAATAAAACTGTAAGATTTATTCCATTCATGTGTGAATTTGGATATTTCTAAAACACTGTTACATTTTCTGATTAACTGATCTAATATTTTATTCTGATTTGAATTTCTGGCAGAATCAGTTTTTTATTTGTTTAAGAGAGCACCAGGAAGGTGACCATTGATTCACATCACATTACATCCCATTGATTTGAAGCAAATAACTAAATGTAATTGTAATATCCACACTTACGACTGTGCCAAGGTTATAACTGCAAGTCATACTGTGCGGTCAGCAAATAACGTTATACAATTCCCACGCTGTTCTTTTCCAATGAAGCTCTCCAATGCATTGGTCTGCCATGAAGCTCTCCAAACGAATTGGTCTGCAACGAAGCTCTCCAACGAATTGGTCTGCAATGAAGCTCAGCCATGGATGCTCTCCAACGAATGGTCTGCACCGACTGCTCTCCAATGAACGGTCTGCAAGTGGATGCTCTCAAAATGCATGGTCTGCAACTTGCTACTGCATGACTGCTCTCTACTGCTGTCTATATTACACTGCTCGATGTTCTCCCAATATGGCTGCTAATAACTGCCTTCCCCGCGTAGTTGTTACACCATCTTTTATTGCTTACTGATAACTGTAGCAATTAATCCTTGTCCAATCAGGTAACATCTTTTATCCAGAAATATTTGCAATAAGCAAATATCTCTTGGAATTATCGTCCGCCATTATGTTACTTAACTTCCTCCATTATCAGTGCACGATCTACAACCACTCGAACAAATTCTAGTTTTTCTGGAGTGCACAAACATGTCTGCCATTTTTACAAACACTACAGTAATATTCTAGAAGATTCACTTTCTTGTCACTTTACCTTTTATATTAATTTTCCCCAGAGCTTGCCTATTACCCCAACACATTGGCATAGATAATTTATATGTTTCTCAAATAATTTAACTAACTAAAATTAAGATCTTACAATGAAAAGGTTCTATTAATGATAAATAATTTATTAAAAGATTAGGCATTGATTATGAATTTTTATCAAAAACGAAGAAACATAGACACTTATTTAGATAATATGGCTAATCAATTAATTCAAACAGTTCATATTACAATTTTCTTCTTCATTCTCTCATAAACCATCCATGGGATAGTACTTTGGAGAATAGAAAATTGAATGTCTCTTTATTTGTATTTGAAGTTTATAATTAGCATTTAGTTTGTGCACATATTTAATCAGACATGAATTATTGTATGACTAATATCTTACTGGTATGTTCCTTGGTGTCATGTGGATTGTTGATTATTGAACCATGCATAATATTTTTTGAAGGGCTCCACAGTATTTAATTTTGATTTTATTCTGGTGCCATTTTCATGTTTCTGTTCCATAGTAAGGCAAGATTAGACTCAATGCTTATGGGTGACTTGTTCACGAGAGATGTCAGTGAGTGCTCAAGTTTTACTCAGTCATGATAAATTGGTTTAGCATATTAGTAGTCCTGGATGGGGACATTTTATCGTGGCTTTAAGAAAAAAACAATAATTAGTTCCTCTTGCTCTTTTACTCTATGCAGTACATGAGACAACAGCCAATAAAAAGAAAAGAACCTTGCTCCAAAGTTGTCTGATCCTTTTATACAATGACCAGTTTGAAATCTCTGCACATATTATATTTTTGTCTTTTGTTTTTTTATCAGATTACAAGTTGATAATCTTGTACACTCCTTTTTGAGTGCCATATTTAATTATCAGTAAAAGAATATTACTCTGATTGTAATTAGTTGCATTTACAATTTCTTTTTTTTTGTTTATGTGGATTAACAATCTGCAAGTATTTCCATTCCTTCCAGTTTTAACTTTATTTTAATTAAATAGATAATACGAAACACACAAACGACTTTTCTAATTTTTTATCTTCACTTTTTTTTGACTTTAAATATTACCCTATGCTAACCCTCTTGTACTATATATATATACAATACAATATTTAATATAGCAACCATTCTAAGCTTGGACTATAGATGGATTAGGCAGTTTTGTTTGTTTTTAAACGAGAAATTATTAGGAATGTGTAGATTTAAATGGGCTTATTGGCTTAATAAATAAGAGTAATATTTATGATAATAAAGTTTAAAAAGCCACATGTGATAAAGAAAGCATTAATGTTGACAAATTATTAAGATATTTGTGTTAGTGGAATGTCTTTATGACTTACATGTTAGGAACTAATTAGTAATGAAATTAGGAAAATAATTATAAAGTTGTAATAACCTCCCCCACTACTTATAATCACATAACTAAATAATTTCAACTACCGATAATTATTAATAATAAATGTTTATTTACCACAAAACGATATTAACATATTTACAACTGACATTAGTGTATTTAGGTTACATATATACTCTTACTGATAATTTAATATACGAATTACAGTACTGGCCTTTACGATTGCAACAAGTTTAATATATTAATAATATGCTTACATAATCTGGCCTTGTGGCTTACTACAAATAATAATAAACCACGGATGGCCTCTATAAATCCCTAGTTCCGCTTTGGCACCTTCAGTGGCGGAGTTCACTGGATCATGAGTTCTGATTTCAGCTGGCATGCCGTCCTCTGGTTACACTGCTATCTCGTGATGATTTTCCTGTTCTCACTGGGCCTTAAATACCGCTCTTCTCCTTTATGCACAGGAGTCTGGGATAACTCTGTCTTGCTTCGGGTCCGTGTTCCAAACTGCTATTTCTCTGAGGTTCGTGAGTCTCCCACACAGAGGAGGGGGGGGATAAAACTGGAAATGCTTATCTCTTTTCTTATCTTTAGATATGTACCATTAAAGTATTTAACTTTCTATTACTTGCTGATATTATTATAAATACATAGCAAAAGTATTCAAGTATTAATACATTTTTCTTTATAAAAGTATGTGTGTTGTATTTTTTTTTTTTGACAAATTTAAACCTATACATTTAGAATATATTTTCCCACTATATTTGGCAAATTATTGTGACATAGACCAAATTAGCAGTAATACCATTAATTGTTTTTTAACAGTTTAAAGTATTAAAAGAACACCAATAGCAACTACATTACAGGTAATAGATTTACAAATACTATATAATTTGATGTTAGAAAGCCAACAGAAAATAGATTTGAAATTACAAGATATGCAGAAAAGTCAACAAAAATGAAATTGAAATTGCCAAATGTGCAGGAAAGCCAATAAAAATTAGTGGTAGAATTAAGAGAAATGATGAATGCAATGAAAAAAATAACCAAATAGGTGATGATAATGATGTTAAATGAAGTGAGAGAGAAGATAAAAGTAGAGAATCAAAAAATGATAGGATCTATATGTAGAGTTTAGAAAGAGAATTTGAATGGATTGAAAGAGAAACAAAATGAATAAGAAGAAAGGATAGGAAATATAAAACTCAAAATAAAAGGAATATTAGGAAAGATAGAAAAAAATATAGCAGATATCAGAGAAGTATGGATGAACTAACAATAAGAGTGAAGGATTTAGAAATGAATGGGGAAGATAAAGAATGTAATAATGAGAAAATAGTAAAAGATTATTGTACAGAAAATAATTAGTTTAAAGCAGCTGGAATCCACCAAATGGAGAAAATAGTAACAATACAGAGAGGCTTACAAAAAAATAATAAATTACCTTATTTAAAGTACGATTAAAATCATAAATGATATTGATAACATGAAAATCTTTTGTAGAAAGTCATGATAGATTGATTTTTTACTATTACAACTATCTCACTCACGAGTAAGAGAATTAATGTCATCAACTTATTAATCAGTAAATAATCAACAAGATTAATGGATAATTACCCATAGATTATATTTCCAAATCAAAATAAAGTTGGCAAACTCATTTCTCCAGTCTACTGCAAAGTTATATTGTGGGAGATCATAAAGACCGCACTTGTTTGCAAATCTTTAATCATTTGTATTGATGTTGTAAGCAGTTTAAAATAGAATTTTTAAAACAGTCTAATAATTATTTAGTAAACTTTTTTTTACTTTAGGTTATGATTTTTTTGAATCATTATCATTTTCAAGCATTATTGACAAAGACCTCTCAAAATTTCATCTCGTTTTTTCTGATTTATAGTTCTCTTTTATATATTGTACCAACAAATTTTCTTAGTTCATAGATTCATCTTATAAGTAGACATTTTCTAATTTAAATCTCGGGATGCGGACTGACTGTGCACGTAAATATATCTATCGTAAATTAAGTTATTGAAATTACGTATTTGCGCGCAAACGCTGCATTATTATTATTATTACTTCTACTATAATATGCACTCTAAAAAATTAGCATGTAGGGTTGACATATTGAATAATTAATAAAGTTAAAATATGCTAATAAATTCTTACTATACAAATAAACTGATAAAATATATGGCTTGCAAATTTTTTAAATGTGAGCTTAATGCCTTTGTTTTTACTATTCAGAAGTACAATTTATTTCTTTAACAATATTTGTTTGATGATACATAAAATAATGCTTTTTTAATTTTATTATAAAAATAATTTTCACATGTTGTTTAAGATTCAGATTCACATTTAAAGTAATGTTTTTATGTGTATTCCAATGTAATTCTATACACATATATATTTTTATGTAGTGATATTGCCAGCAGTTATTAATTAACTAGACTTGATTCTTGAGTTATAAACATCCTTTCCTTATTCAAGTAAATTGAGAGTTCTTTAGTACTGCATTTTTAAATAGCAATCATTTCAAAAAACAAACATCATATCCGTCTACATTCTGTACTGATTTGGATGCTTTAATATGTAAAATTATATGTACCTGGCTCTCTATCAGGTCAGTTTATAATTATTTTGAAAATCATATTTTCTAGAAATAAAGCACCTTGTAGTGCAGTGATAGAGGTATGTTTAAGAGCTAAAGTTTCTAGATTAAAAGCTCAGCTGTCAATCGTTTTGCATGAACATCACATGACTTCTTTCAGTTATTTGACTTTCTTTAGTTATTTCAATAAAAATAGAAATTTACCAACCATTCTTTATTTTGTTTTTAATAAACTTACAGTTTAGCATATTAAAAAAAAATTCTCTCTTAAAAAAAAATTCCAAAAAACTTTATATGTTATCATCTATTCATTTATTTATGCTTGTAAAATATTTGAAATACAGACATTCTTCATATACCAGGAGCGTAATTGTAAATACAAGGGATTTAAACCCAGACTTTCAAGCATCCTTCAACTATCCACACTATCTGATACCAGTTGGCATTATTTACAAGATCATTGAATACTTATGTATTAGACCTGCTGTCCATTTTTGTGGCAAAATGCCATACCTTTCTCCAGTGGAGATTAGGGGTGGGGTATTTGCAACAGCATTTTTAAAGACACTACCTGTTTTTATTTGGTTTTGTAATGTGTTTATTATTTTTGTATACAAATTTATATTTTTCATATTGTTAAAAATTGGACTTCTTAATACAGCATTCTTTCATTGCAAACACTCTCCCCTCTACCCCCACTAGAGAAAGATAGGCATTCTGGCATTACAAACACAGGCAGCAGGTCTAATATATAAGTACCATTCTTTGCTAGTAACATATTTACATTTGTTAGTTCTAAGAATAGGTCTGTGTATATATATTATACTGGTTAATCCAAACCCTGTTAAGATGAGTATGCACACATATTGAACATGAAAAAAATATATGGTGACATGCCAAGGTAAGAAGCAATTTTAAATCTTTTTATGATTGCCTTGATGCGGTCATAAGGGCGGTTATTAAAACATTGGCTCTTACATATCTTTGAAGGATTACTTTAATTACAACCCCTCATGCCACTCCCAGAACGAGAAAAAAATATTTTCCCTCCTGAAAGGATATGCAATGCCAATAATTATGAAACATAGTAAAACAAATAAAAATCTAATAGAAATAAAGACCCTAATGACTAAAGATTTAAATCCTGATAAGTTGGTATCCCATATTCTAGATCAACATTCTCTTTATCCTAGGTAAAAAATGGAAATCACAAAACTCACATAATTATCTAATTATTTTATTATTAGAGAAAGAAATATGAATAGAGTATCAAAGTAGTAAGGCAATTCTAAAGATTATTGAATAAATATTTATTGAACCCTGTATCCCTTCACCAATTACAACGATAAATACAATAATAATAAACCTCAATGCAGAGAAAAATATATATGATAATATAGTTATTTGGATAAAGAAATATAATGTTGAAACATAAAAAGAAAAAAAATGATTAGTGAGAGAGAGAGGTCTGAGAATTATAACCTCACACACGAATACATTATACAAATACTAAATAGTACATTAAAGAAGATTGATATTTTTATACAACATGGTAATGGTTCTGTTTTACTTTGGTTTTTTTAAATATCAGCACCCTCTAGTAAAAACAGTTCTGCATCACACTAATAATTATTTGTTAGTGTGAAATCATCTTGAAGCTTGCTCTTTGCCAGTGTGATATAAAATTAATATCTAGAACTCCTTGAATGGCTGACTATTTGTCTCTGTAGGTTCAACTCCAACTCTCCATGTTTATAGAAGTTGAATAAGTTCAATAAGTTCACCTTCAACTCTAAGTTTAAGCAAGTTAAAATAAATGCAATAAATAAGCAAGCAAGTGACTAAGTTAAAAATCAGCAAGCAAGTGACTAAGTCTAATCCATTCCATAATTGAGTGAGTGAATGAGTCAGTGAATGAGCTAGTGAATGAGTGTCTCAAGCACATGGGGAACAGCTTATATAGCCCACTCATTATGATCCCAATCCAGATAGCCCTCTGAAAAACATTTAATTAGCTAATTTTGAATTTTATTACTGGATTTATACAATGCACAAAGCATTCATATGTAATCCCCTAATTAATCTGGAGAATTTTGATTTTTAGTTAAATCTATAAAAAAAAAAAAAAATTACGTCTTGCATTGGTGGTCGAGAGGTCAGCGCGACTGCCTTGCACTAGCAGGCAGTTGCCCGGGTTGCGGGTTCGCGTCCTGGCCAATGCTATGACACTTAAAAAAAAAAAATCTATTATTCATTCAGACCACTATCTGATTCAACACAAAAAAAAAATTTTTTTTTTTTTACTATATAAGACATTTTCTGATAATTAGATTACACTTTAAATATTTTTTTAATTAAACTAGATATTTTTCTCCACCCTCATTAACATAAGTTTCAAAGAATTCTTTTGTCTAGTTGAAATACTTGAGAATTTAAAAGAAAACAAAATTACTTATCTACTACAAAAAATATAAAAAATGCCTTTAAGTTTTTCTTAAATCCAGAACAATGACCACGCCCTGCTTAAATGTGTTTGTAGAGAAAAATATAATATCAACAAATAAAAAATTCTTCTCCTTTTTCTTTTCAAAAACTTTATTTTTATATCTCAATACTGAACATGTATATACATTTATATAATACAAAACTCCAACGTTTCAACTGTTTTTATCTCATACAGTCATTTTCAAGGATCTGCAACAATATTAAATACATATCAATAAATAAACTTCAATTACATAAAAACTTCCTCTTACATTGATATGTATTTAATATTGTTGCAGATCCTTGAAAATGACTGTATGAGATAAAAACAGTTGAAACGTTGGAGTTTTGTATTATATAAATGTATATACATGTTCAGTATTGAGATATAAAAATAAAGTTTTTGAAAAGAAAAAGGAAAAGAATTTTTTATTTGTTGATATTATTGTAGAACATATATATTTTAAAAGAAAAAGTGGACATACCTTTGCTGTGCTATTATATAGAGAAAAATATCTAATAAAACTTTTGATTTTAAAAATTACATATATGTTGGAAAATTTAATCATTTTTATCTTTTTTTTTCTTCTTTTTACAAGCACTTAAAAAAATATAAATACAAATTACACATAAACAACTTTGCATTTCTTTAAAAAAAAAAGAACATAAAATAATAATAAAAATTATTATAAGCATATAGCTAATATGCCTACACATTGAATTATAAGCCTTAACTATTGGCTTTTCTTATGCGTGCGAGTATATAATATATCCACAGACCATCTCACCTATTTTATAACATGACTAATTTTGATTATATAGATGGTATACACACCCCTTTAATGGCTTTATTACATATTTTAGGCCATTTGTTTATACTTAATGCAATCTTATGCTTGGCCATATGAAGTGTGCCCGGCATAATATATATATATGATGCATATAAATTTAATTTATTAAATATATTTTTAATTTTTTAAAAATGAACATGTTTATGTTGTTGCATATTGTATATTTTAAAATAAATAAATATTTGTAAATATTAATATGCAATCCTTATGCATAATTATTTTTTTAAATGACAATAAAGCATTAAGTTTTAAACATAAATATATATTACAATTTTTTTTCAGGACGTTTTTGTGATCCGCCTCCTTCTATTAGCAATTCATACTGGCAAACACCTGATAACAATGTTTATAATAAAACACCTATTTATTATTATTGTAATATTGGATATTCTTTAATTGGAAAGGGTCTAATTCAGTGCTCTGTTGATAATTGGTCTCCTGTCAATTTTTCTTGTGAAAGTAAGTAAAAACAAATATTAATTGTGAATGCTCTGTAACTAAAATAAAATATGTATTTATAATAGTAATTCGAGTTATGCTAAAGCCATTAACCTTGAATAAGCATTAAAAAAAATAGTGGTAACAGTTAAATTCGACATGAGTATCTGGCTTTTAGTTTTGCCACTAAGGAATGCTGATTCTAAATGTCCAAGTAATGCTTCTCACTAATAAAAGTCAATAGCTAGATATTAGTACGTGACTAATTGGCACTATGAAATGATTATCAGTGATTAATCATAGATGACTGGAATATTATTATTAATGCAGATCATTAAATGTAATATCAAAATGGAATCATAATAAATATTGTGAAATACTTTTAAAATTCTATGAAAAATTAAAAACATCATTATTTATCAAAGACCAATTCTGCGCTCTTTTACATCTTCATATTTCATCTATAGTTTTTGTAACTATCATTTTCCTTTTGAATTTTATCTTTTAAATAAGTAGCTTTTGCCTTTTTTGACTTTGGATATTCATTGATTTGTCAAACTCTATCACCATCTTTATATTTTAATAATAGTGTGTAACAATGCAAACTATTAATGAAGATAAACAGTTATTGGATGGAAATGATATTCTATGGACTAGTTACTTTTTTTGCTTTCAAGATTAGAACTGAATATGTATACATGTACAAACAAATTTATAATCCATTATTCATGAAAATATTATTTTCTTGTGTCTTTCATCTCTTTTTTGGGTCCTGAAATCAGATACCTAGAAATATATATTATTTTTTCATGGTTGGAAATCCTTTCCCAAACTGATATTATCCTGATGCAATATTTTCTTACATTGATAGCTTTTTTATTTCATTTGAAATAATATTTTTATTGATATGGATATGATAATAATAGAATTAGAATCAATATTTTAAAAGAAGTAGGTGAAGAAATCAAAAAATTGTTGGCAAAGTTATATACCAAATATCTAAATGATAAAGATGCATCAGATGATTGGAGAAATGCAATATTAATGTTTAAAAAAGGTGATAAAAAGATATGAGAAATGATGGAATTATCAATTTTTTATTAGCTCAGCATAAAATCTTTACCTAGATAATTACAACTCATCTACAACAAACTTTGGATTTTAACCAACCAAAAGAACAAACTCGATTTAAAAGTAGTTTTAGCTTAGTGGATCACATCCAAGTATTAAGTTATAAAAATAATCAATAATTAAGAATCCATTACTTTTTGGATTTACAGATTTTGAAAAGGCATTTGATTCTGTAAGCATTTCTTCAATGATTAAAACATTGGATCATCAAGATATAAACCCGAGATATTATAATATTCTGAAGAATATTTATCAAAATGCAACAATAGTGATTAGATTACATAGTAATACTAGGAAACTAACATTGAGAAAGGTGTATGACAGAGTGACTCCACATCTTCAAGACTTACAGCAGTTTTGCAAGAAGTATTTGTAGATTAAAATGGGAAGCAAATAGAGTAAAAATAAATGGAGATTATTTAAGTCATCTAGATTTTGCAGATGAGGTAATTGTTTCTAAAAATAATGCTTCAGAGCTTCAGGAAATGAGGCATGAATTATCAGAGGAAAGTAAGAAAGTAAAACCAAAATATTTTGACTTTAATAAAACTAAACTTAGAATCTCTGACCATACTATACTTTTACATATTCAAAAGAGGACCATAAATACTGCTACTCAGTGTAAAAAAACTAAACAATGATCAGAGTAACATTCAACAACAAAAATGAAAATATCAACAAGCTTCTATAATCATTTGCCAAGGATTTATATCCCCACATTTATGCTACCACATTCATCCTTTTTTCCATATGGTGTTCAAGATGTACATCTGTATATAAGAACAGTCATAGAAGACATCCAAATATTTTTATTAATAAAATAGAAACAATATGTCAAAAGGATAAAAAAATTTGCTGAGCAATATATATATATATTGTTGATACGAAGATTATATATATATATATATATATATATATATATATATATATATATATATATATATATATATATATAAACATTACAAGCATAAAGCTAAAACAGTCAATATAAAATCAAAACTACCCCAAATCTAAAATTAAACCAGACCAGCATAAAAATAATATTAAAACACAACCTAAGGTTTCACTGCTACAAGCAGACTTCTCAAGTGTAAAGAACTACAAAAAAAACCACACATTATATATACTATTAAAAACTACCCACAAATCCATTCACTTCCCATCCACCCTTAATATTAAAAGAACTCTTAAATAAGTTAATTGCTTCAGAATAATAAATTTTCAATAATAAAGACTCTTTAATTCTTCTTTTCATCAAAATCAATAGTGTGGCCTGTATCCTTTTCATGGACATACAAAGCAGAACTAAGATATCTATTTTTAACTCTACTTTTAAAGTAGAGTTAAAAATAGATATCTTAGTTCTGCTTTGTATGTCCATGAAAAGGATACAGGCCACACTATTGATTTTGATGAAGCTAAGGTTGTCTTCTTTGAGAGAAATGAAATCAAAAGAAGAATTAAAGAGTCTTTATTATTGAAAATTTATTATTCTGAAGCAATTAACTTATTTAAGAGTTCTTTTAATATTAAGGTTGGATGGGAAGTGAATGGATTTGTGGGTAGTTTTTAATAGTATATATATAATGTGTGGTTTTTTTTGTAGTTCTTTACACTTGAGAAGTCTGCTTGTAGCAGTGAAACCTTAGGTTGTGTTTTAATATTATTTTTATGCTGGTCTGGTTTAATTTTAGATTTGGGGTAGCTTTGATATATATATAT